>JAYDZE010117590.1:0-23542 GCA_034509125.1 Monilaria moniliformis
AACCGAACCAAATTTTAAATTTCGGTTTGGTTCGGTTCGGATATTCGGATTTCGGGTATTTTGCTCACCCCTAGTTTTAACCAATGTCATAAAATTGATTTTTGAACAATTTACAAACCAAGATTGTTTGGATTAATTATAGACTTCATTGATCAGATTACATAGGACTACAATGACATTAGCTTCATATTCATTTTATTGGGCTCTTTCTCTAAGCCTTAGAGAATATATTGCGTGATTGATTCACTTACATCATCTCAAAAGTAATATTTTCTTGACCTTCACTATTTACATATTTAATCTTTTTTCATGTATTCCATTAAACACTATTCCCTTATATATTACTATGCACATGATCCACTTATATTTTTCTATTTTTTCTTTTTATTATTATTTTTAATTAAAATACTTAGTAAAAATGATTTACTGATAAATAAAAATGTCGAAATTCATTAAAAATCTTAAAATTACATAATTTAAAATAAAATAAGTACATAATTAAAAATAAAAAAGTACATAATTAAAATTAAAATATTACTCCTAGAAGGGACCAAAGTGTGCCTAGATTTCTTCAACCATATTATGATGGAGTCGAGAATGTGGTTCTCTATCGCGTGTCGACTCACGACGAGCTGCATAAGTGCGAAAAATTCGTCAGGGCACCTTGAGTTGGAGCATCGCTTGCAGTAGAGGATTCAGTCGTCTCTTCGTCAGCTCAATTACCGGCATTTACTAATTCGTCATCAATAATCATGTTGTGCAATATGATGCACAAATACATGACATCAGGTATAACAACCTTAAACCATGAAATGAGTCGGACCTTTGACGATTGCGAACCGTGCTTGGAGCACGCCGAATGCGCGTTCCATGTCTTTCTTCGCCGACTATTGCTTCGGGGTGAAACGGGCTCTTTTCGGGTCAGTTGGACACGAAAAGGTTTTGTAGAAAGTCGGCCACTTGGGATATATGCAATCCGCAAGATAGTATCCCATGTCATACTGACGTCCATTGGCCGTGAAGCTTATGGCTGAAGTCTTACCGACCAACATGTCGTTGAAGACGCAGGAGTGGTTCATCATGTTGATGTCGTTGTTGGATCTGAAGACACCAAATAACGTATGTCAAATCCATAGCCTATAGTTGGCGACTGCTTCTAGAATGATGGTCGGATGAGAGACACGGCCACTGGTATATTGACCTCTCCATGCTGATGGACAATTTTTCCACTCCCAATGCATGTTGGGGAAGCCGTGTACAACCTTGTGCATATTGAGCAGGTATTGACAGTCTTGGATTGTCGGCGACCTCAAGTACTCCGTGCCGAATGCATCTAGAAAGCCCCTACAAAATTCCTTTAAGCATTTTCTTCCCGTACTCTTGCCGACGTGCAAATACTCGTCAAATATGTCAGAATTTGCGCCAATTGCGAGTTGTAGGATGGCCGATGTGCAGTTTTTGAATGTGGAAAGAGTGAGCCATCCGATGTTGTCCCGACGCTGTTGGAAGTACGGTTCACGCGCCGCCAACGTATTGACTATGCGCACAAACAAATCTCAACTCATGCGAAACTGCTGACGAAATACAGTCGCTCCCATCGCAAATTTGTGGAGTAATAATTTGCGTCTAGACGGGCGTCAGCACCTTCTCTATCCCGGTGGATATATTGCCTCAATTGTCAGGGTTGACCGGATTCTTACGGCCATATAACGCCTTGCCAGCGCTTCAACATCGATAGCCATTTGGAAATAATGCTCGTAGTTGTTGGCTAGATCATCGTCGCCGGAGAAATTTCCTTAGTTGCCGAAAGGATCCATTTGAACAACAAGTGTTGAGAAAAAAATTTATAGAGTATTGTGATATCAAATTGGAGAGAATTTGAAGTAATTTTGGTGTGTATAAAAATGAATGGGTAGTACAGTATTTATAATAGAATTTTAGTATTTAAAAGAAAAACAAAATATGGTCGTTGGAAAAAATTTAGCCGTTGCAAAATTCAATTTTTTATTTCTTTAATTCAAAATTTTAAAATCAAAATTAAAATTTAAGAGGACGCCTCGGCCGATGGAGCACGCCGCGACGTGCTCAAAGCACGACGCTGCCATTGCCCTTATGCAGAATTCTCCACACCACTTTTTTCTTTTTCTTTTTACACTTATATGACCATTCAAATTTTCTAAAATTCTAAATTTCTAACTTAGGTTTTATATATTTTGGTTTGATGGCTAATGGTATAATGATTGTTTTATTTATTAAACATATTTCGGCTATATTAAAATAACCAAAATCATATGAGGTGGAATTCTTTTTTCATCCAATTTCAAAGAAAAAACGTTGGTGACATAATACACTTTTAAAATCTTTTTTAATTTGTATTAAAATGAAATTGTTTTATGTATTGAAGTGAAATTTTTATATAATGAAATATTTTATGAAATATGTTGAAAATTAAAGATATTTGATCAAAAATTAAAAATTAGAGACCTTTTTTAAAATACGATAATAGGAACATAAAACATTTTTAAATTGCTAGTAAACAAACAAACAAGGACTCATTGAATGAAAATTAGAAGTTAAGCCCAAAAAATTGTTTGAGGTATTTTTATGGGATTGCTAACTAGTTACTTATTGGGCGTCACTGAAGCGCAATTCATTAAAGACATGTCATATGCATATTGTGATATAATCTATGCTTGTGCTTATGATTTTAGTTTACTTGTACCTTTACCATATACCAAAAACAATTGCTTGTTAGTGAGGGCCTTACTTTTATATTTTCAAGTGTAATAGGTGGCACCATGTTTCGAATGTTGTCGCGCAGCGGGCACGATTGTTGGCCTCCACGGCCCAACAATTAACAACTTCAATTATAATAAGTTAAAAGGTTCCCACATAGTTCACATGCTAAATTTTGATCGAGGGTATTAACAAAAAATCTTAGTAGTTATAACTATCAATAAAAGATGTAATAATAATAATGATACCATTAGAAAAACACACACACACACACACACACGCTATACACACATGGTTTTCTAGATATTTCCAAGTTATTCAGATTTCCTAATTATTAAACTATTTTAATTAAAGGTCTTGATCGAAATAATAGTTGACATCTTTATCCTTGATCGACAAATTTTTTTATGTCACGACATCAACCTAAATTATATTCGAATATAATTTAGCAACACAACATCTTCGAGATGATGACGTACATATTAATCAATATGTACGTTGTCACCATGATGAATTTTACTATTATGATTTTCTCAACCTGCAACTCCCTAGCTCCTCTTTCATACAAAATAAATCACAGAACATACACAATTAGAAGGTATAGTACAAAATAATTAATTTAATTTGAAATTAATTTTGTAAATTTTAAAATATAACAATAAAATAACACATTTGTTTTTTGACTTGATTGAAAGCAAATAAAACCTAGGAATGACATCTCAACAACAAACACACTCCCTTGATTCTTTGAACAATTTCAGGCACATGAATATTCCCAAAAAAATATCGATAACAAAAAACAAAAAAGAAAAGGTTGGGAAAAAAACTTTAATTTTATGTATAGAAAAAAGATATATTATGAGTAGTGCATGTGCAAATAGCTTACCTTTCCGCACCTCTCATTATAGAGATTCCTCAATTCTCAATCAACAATTAATTTAATCTGAAATTAATTATGTGCTTCTATAATAAAGCCGAAAACTTAGGGTAACATATTTATTACACATGTAATTAACACTTTCTTATCTTAATTAACACATGCCCGAATAGTGGAACTTGCATCATTGGAATAGCCCTAGCCTTTTTATTACGTAGGATTAATTTGGTACAAAATGATCTAGTGGTTCTCGATGTTCTTTATAGACAAGACACTCTCATCAATATGAGGATGACCTAGCCCGATTGAAACCTTCAACACAATCATTCTTAGACGGTCCGTCATATGAAAAAATATATTTATAAATAGCGTTATAATATCAAGTCTATATCTTAATTAATACATCAAGATAATGCATTTAAAGGTCTAAAAACAAATCCCACGGCGAAAAGGAAACAAAATAAAAGTAGAATAATAAAAAAATAAATGTCGAAATTAAATAGAAAAAATTCCTCAAATATAACGTAAATATAGAAATATGGGCTTAGGAATCTCTCATGGTCCTGCTTTGGAAGCCAACTCCAAAAGTTACGCCTATTTCAATTTCTTGCGGATGACCGCTCTCATTTCGATCCTTAGAGCATTAGAAACAGCGGTTCGCAGGGCAATTAAGCCGCTCTTATGCGCCATCAGCTTCCCCTATTCCACGTCACATCCTTAGGTTGTGTTTGATAGTAAAGATAAGCTCAAGATTATATTATTAATTATAACTAAAATGTAACACATTTTAGTTATAAATAATAATCTAATATTGAGCTTATCTCTACTATCAAATACACCCTTATTATATCTTTGAAAGAACTGTAATACTACATAAAGAATAGCATATGATTTTGTAACACAAGATTCGGTGAAGTTCATTTAGGTTGATCCTATTTTATCCAATTCCACTAAATTCGAACCAAATATTCGACGATAAAGACATATATACTATATAGGTAATTTATATTAGATTATGCAGACAAAACTTATGTTTCCTTAAGCAAAGTCGAGCAAAATTAAATAGTTTGCCAGCTTTATAGATTGGTTATAGTTGTCGGTGCTGAGAACCATGTTGGGAATCTTTCCATTGAATTCCGGACTTCATATACAATCATTTTATTTTATAACCATTTAATTTATTAATTATTTCCGACTTTATGCAGAGACAAAACTATATTGCACGTACAAAATCATATTGATCGTACAACTTGTAAATGCTCACGGTCATGCTTAGTGACTGATTCAAAAAACGAAACGAAATAGGATATAGTGAAAAATTAATAACAAATATAACAGTCATTGTCATGATTTACAGACATAGATGAAGGTGGGGTCACGTAGGACGGAGCTGCATGAGGTTGACAGCGGCTTGAAAAACCGAATTTCATATATTTTTTTGGTACTTGTTGGTCGACAATGGGATCGACCGACTTTGTGCGACCCCATCTCCGTCCATCCCTGACCACACTTTATAAAATTTGTATCTGAAGGCGCTCGTGAGTAATAAATTTCAAGATTTTAATCATTTATCGAGTAATAAACTTCAAATGCTTTATTATAATTTGATGTTATGTTTAATCATCGTTTTTAGTATTATTACATTTACACGCCGTCTAAATGTTGGTTGCGATTTCAAATTAATTAATTATAGATGGGGCTCAATCAGTTAACCAATTTTAATAACTTGATTAATATCAGGTGTTCGATCTATGATAAAATTATTAATATGTAAGATAATCATGTCCTAAACACAGTGGTGGATCTAAGAGAGCAGGAGGGGGTAGCCAATCTCCCGACGGTTAAATTTTCCTTAGCATCATAGAAAAATCGATATGATTGCCCTTTCCTCAATGACCGGATCTGCCTTTTGTTGCGGCTCAGAGCTTGAAAATGTTTGTTTTTCTGAAAAATTTTAAGCTTGAAGAAATTGTATGTGCTAGGATCCGCCATTATTGCGGCTCAAAGACGAAGACAATGTCATGCAAATATACGTTTTGAAGCCACTGAAGGAAACTTTTCAACCGTAGCTCTTGAATTACGCCTCTTCAAATTTCAAATTCTGGATTCGCCAATTACTTTTTGGAAGAAAAAAATTGGGAAGAAATTCAACTTGTTCCGAAACTTATTAGTCACTAATGATGAAATAGATAATAGCATACATGTTTACATTTTTTTTATTTGAGTGGCTGAACTATCATTGTTCCTAGAAAATATAGTAAAAGTGGATGAAAAAAATAAACATATTTCACTAAAAACGGAGCATTCCAATGAAAATATTATACTTAAATGAAAAGTGAGAATGAGCCTCTTAAATGTTGTTGCAAAATAATTAGTTAACGTAAACAATGACTGATACATGATTGACTGAGGCAGTTGATTCGATGAACAATATGATATGGAGTATTTTAATTATTATGGTTATTATTAATTTATATTTTTTGATTTAATTTATGGGTTAGTTTGTTTTGTTAGTTTATATATATGAGTTTTTTAATGTATTCTATAGTTGAATTTTGATAAATTAAAAAATTAGGGTTTGTTTCATTTTCTGTGTTTTTTCAGTATTCAATAAAGAATCAACGAATTTTTACTTTTATTTGCGTTCTTGAACAATATTTTGTGAATCTTAATCAATGATACATTTTCCTACATCAGTTGATATCCAATGTCTGCTACGATTCTCTTAGGTGATGAAGAATCTTTTTGTAATTTTAGACGACGATAATGCTCAGTTTGATATAGTTGAGAACTATCTGGATTCTTCAATTTATGATGAGTACATATCTCCTATTTTGATGGAGAATCGCGTTGATGACTATATAGATTCTTAAATTTATGATGATTACCCGTCTCTTGAGAGACGAATTTTTACCAGATTTTGGATAGACTGTAGTAGCGTAGTGTGAGTCCACACACACTATAAAATGGTAAGAATTTTCGCTTTGGTGTGGATTCAAGTTTTTGTGCAACCATTAATGTTGTTGACATTGTTGATCAATTGTCTCTAGTAGCGCATTATCTTTTTTTTAGCATAGCTTTGAGGGAGTCATAATGCGATTGTATATCGACATGTCTCAGTTTTCATGTTCAAACGACCTAATAATATTTGGAAGAAAATCAATGTTAAGTACAAATCAACTGTTGATGTTCGTTATGGTGATGTGCACTTTGAATTTTTGATGTTTTTTGCAAGTGATAATTTCTTTTAGCTATGAAGCTGTATCCTATTCAAGGATGATTCGTTTTGATGCATAAAAGAATGATAGAGAATATGAATAGAAGTATTTCAATTACTTATTATTTTAATTGTTAAGACTTTTATTAATTTATATATTTTGATTTAGTTTATAGATTTCGCCTGCTACTTCGTCTATATATATGAGTTTTTTTTTTTTTTTTATGTATTATGCAGTTGGATTTTGATTAATAAAAAGTTAGGGTTTACTTACTCATTTTGTTTTCTTCCTCAATTCAATAGAGTATCAAAGAAATTTCATTCTTATTTGCATTTTTTTAATATTATATAAATCTTAATTAACAGATTAAATGCATCCATGCGTGATAATTGCTTCGGTTTGAACATGAATAAGTACGAAACCGTATATCAAAACACACACACTAACTATGATCTTTTCTACTTTTTTTATTTTTTTATCATACTTGAAAATATCACGAGAGAACATAATTAATACTTTCTACAAAGCATATAATTAAGTCGACGAAGTTAGAGAAATTCATATTTTAGAAAATCAAGTACATAATTATGTGAATATAATTATAAGTTTTGTGCAATAGGCTTAAAAATTGTGAGTAGTAATAGAATATAGATAAATATAATGCGAGCTATCTGCATGTTCATTAAATATTAAGCTAATCATTATTGATCTAGAAAGTAGTTTTTGGGCGACTAATTTAATATGTAGCTAATAGCTACTGCGTAGATTTGCTTAAACTTCAATTTTCAAGATTATATATAATAAGCTTCAAAATACTATATAATTAGTCTGCTACGTGTAATTATCTTATTCTTTTAATTTGATGACACACTGCAGCATATATCCCACGTAGATACCAATTAGAAGCCGCTATTAATATATAGTATATACATAAATAATTAACATACCATAATATTAATGGTGTAGAATTTATGATTTATATAAGAAAAATATATACCTGAAATTATATATAACTTTCATATGTTTTTTAGAAACATGAGATTGTGACACGATCAAAATATGAAAATAGAATATCATAACCCTTATGCATTAAAGTGTATATATTTGGCTGGCTTTAGCTAGGGAATTAAATTCTTAATTTACTAAACACAAGAAATAGAAAATCTTATATAGATCAAAAAAGGAGTTTGGATGCTAATTGATTTCAAGCACTAGAAATAGACGACATCAACCATGCAAATTATTCAACTCAATCGTACGCAGTAACGCATATATAGAGAAATTAATATATATACACACACATTTAGAGAGAGAGAGAGAGAGAGAGAGAGAGAGAGAGAGAGATGAGTGCTTAAGAAATATTTATCTTCATAAAGGAAGAAGAGCAATATAGTAATGAAAAAGGAAAGTACAATATGAAGGTATAATTCTAAGGCAATAGCAGTTTTGCTTTATATATAGGATGGAATCTCCCAATTCAAACTCAAGGAAGCCTTGGAACCTGAAAATAATTCCAAAAAGCACAAAATTAAAAAGCGCACAAAATTGGAAGAAACTAAATTGTATCAACAAAAAAAAGAAAAAGTGAAACTGAATATAGGATGTGGGATTATAATAAGACCTCGAATCTCAATGAATATATAATACCAGATAAGATATATATAATTTTTGTTCTGTTTGGTAAAATTACATATCAATGATAATATGCATTTTCTATTTATTATGCATACATAAATATATAAACTGCGTGATTTAGTTATTCTATATGGGTAAAAATTAAAATTAATTTGAATTGAAAAGTGGAATGGGATAAGCCATCAGGTGTTTAGTCAAATGAAAATGGGAAAAATCTAAAATAGTTGAAACTGTAAAATGAAATAAAAAAGTATTTTGTGAGGCTTAAAAAAAGCAGTAACCGATGGAAATCAGAATGGAATTCAGTGCACATATGGATTTCCATAAATTTGGGCCGACATTGCCACAATCCGACTGAAAACGATGGGCTGAAAATTTACCAGAAAGTAGCTTTCGCCGTGCTGCAAACCCTGCAGCAGGTATCCGTGTTCGTTCATCTCCACTGCCAATCCCGACGAATGAAACATCACAATATCTGCACCAAACATCGATTTGATGTCGAGTGGACCTCTCCCCACCTCCGTCGCCACTCCATTGATGAACACTGTGATCATTTCTGTACAGACAATTCATCCAGATGTTATGCATGTCAAGATGCTTGAAATTTTAGGGTTTTGAATGTGAGAAATTACATTTCTTGAAACTAATCAAGCATGCAAATAGTTGATTAAATAATCCCATCTAAAATGAAAGAATAATTTACGAGATTGAATTTGCGAGTTGGGAGCTTCAGCTGCGCAGAAAATGGGGCTTTGCTCAAACTCTTGCATAAGGCCCGGATAGTGCGAAAACCAGCCCGAATTGTCAGCGCAGTTTCCCTGGAGCCCGAAAGATGATGACGACGGAGAAGAAGACGAGCCCGAATAAGAGCCGGAACTGATCATACTGTAAGAGAGGGAATCAGGCGCGAAACCAGCAGCCGCAAAGCTATGATCATAATGGATTCCGGCGCCGCGGGGCTGAGGCGGCGGCTGGTCGGTGGCGCCGAGGGTGGCCTGTACCTGGCGCTGGCGGCGGCGGGAGCGGGAGCGGCGGTTCTGGAACCAGTAGAAGACGTTGGCGTCGGCGACGGATCCGAACTTCTCTAGAAGCTTCCGGATTCGGACGGTCTCGTCTTTGGGGGGATTGACCATGCCGCTGTTGAAGATGGTCTCCAGGATCAGGATTTGCTCCGGCTTCGGCGTCCACCGCGACCGCACCGGCTGCTCAGCCTCGCCGTGGTGCTGCCGGGAGCCGGTGGCGCGGTCCGGGTCTTCCATCTTTTCTGATCTAATTGAAGTTTGTGCGAGATGGGATTTTATTTTCTTTCTTATTTTTTTGATATGGTTTGGAGAAATTGGAGAAGGAATTGAACTTCACTAGTGTCCACATCAATGGTGCATAGTCAATTTAAAGGGGTGGAGGAAGGAATGTGTGCAGGTGAAATGTCTCTTTTGCCATTGCCTTCATCATGAAGTTGCTTAGTAAAATTCCCTTTTCTTTATGTTCTTTTGAAACCAAAATATTGGTAGAAGTTGTGTGAGATCTGTCTCTATATGAGTTTGGTCAAAATACTTCATTTTTATTTTCAAAATGTATTTTAATTTTATTAGTAAATTATAATTATAAATATATCTTGTATATATACATATATATGTCAGTTGGTAGAGATTTGAGAGGGGAATTGTACACATGACCTTGCATTTACATGTGCAATTTGTGTAATTTCATTTTGGTACAAATAAGCCGTCGATTTCGTTGAAATTTGATTGGTTAAATGTCTCCATTTCAATGCTCTGTCTCATTCTAATTTCACAATTAGTAATTGCTATCAACAAATCTACTGAGAGTTTATAGTCATCTTTTACATTTAATCTGCATTATATAGTTTATAATTAATTATTAAAACTGATTATTTCGTAATTAGGGTATATATTCTTTTATAAGCTTCAAATTTTAGTAATAGATTTTTATTGGGCCTCATTATATAATAATTATTTTTATTTCTATGATAAATATTATTTCCTCCGCTCACCATAAGTGTATTATTTTGGATTCTCCACAAGTTTTAATAAATATGTGATAAAAGTGTTTTGAGTGGAGAAATTGGTCCACCATATGCGATTGGAGGAAGGAACCAAAAAGGAAATTGATACACTTTTGATGGAGTGTCAAACAAAGAAATTGTGATACACTTATGATGGATGTAGGAAGTTTTAAAATAATGAAATTAATAATAAAACATATATAAAATTTTGGAATATAGGACCCAAACAAATAATTATAAATGAACGTCTGATCAAGATTAATTATTACTCCATTCGTTCTATTTCAATATGCCTTAAGGTTTGAGTACGAACGTTAAAAAAAGGAATAGTTTATAATAAAATAAAGAGAGAATGTAATTTTTATTGAGTGTATATTTGTCCGAAAATAGGAGAGGGAAAAATTAATATATATTGATAAAGTAAGTGAGAAAGATAAAACAAGTTGATTTAACGACATATGGTGTAAATTATGAGTTATTTTTCAGTGTTTGTTATGTATTTAATTTCTATTTTAGATAGTAGTTTATTAAAAATGGATGTCCAAATAAGATAAAATGACATATTAAAATGAGTCCGCTGAACTAATAGTTTGCAGTAATTTTAAATAAATGGAAATTAGAAGCTTCTTAGATTATATATTGTGGGACATCAATTGATACATATTTTTATGGTTGCTGCTTATAATACATTTAAAATAAGGTGTCGCCTCAACATTTATTTGTTTATAAATCCTGGTTGAGGTGTTTAAGTTATGTACTGTCCAGTAGATTTTGTTAGAAAGATGCATGGCTATATATAACAAATTAAAGATAAAAAACAGTCTAGATATTAAACAAATTTGAAGTCTTAAAACTTGAGGTATAATTAAGATCAAGGCCATCTTTGCTATTCCCCAACACAAATAATTAGTGACGTTATTTATCATCAATGAGATCTTCATACATAAAATAAAATAAAATTTGATGTCCTAAAACAATTTAATTTGCATTTTTGTTCGTAACTTATACAGTGATTAGGAGATGCCAAATATGGGAATAGTTTAAATACAAATATTTCTTAATGCGAGAGTTGAAAATTATTTTCAATTATTTGATCGTGAAAATCTACGATCAATGCATCTTTTTTATTGGAAGAATGCGGACTTGGATTTGAATTCTGAAATATGTAATTTTTTATCAGTGCAATTAATTTTCATTATAAATGCAGTTACTTTATATATTCAATACAAGTGTACTTACATTTTCATAATATCAAAGCTTTTTTTTAACCAACCCCAACCAAATATAGTCTTTAAAACTTCATAAATTGTGTATTAAATTTGTTTTGTCCCTATAATTCACTATTTTAGACTAGCTAATTAGTCAAATGAAAATTTGGAATTTCCAGCAATATGTAGGCACGATTGAAATCACATTTTCATGTGATTTTCACCTGAAAACTTGAGATTGGTACATAAATTCTTTTTTGAATATTCATAAAATTCCTGATAGAAAAAATCAAAACAAATTCCTCTAATAACTATGGGACCAAAAAAGAGTTGTCACCCTTAGACCTCAAATCAACTAATGTCCACACGAATTAAGTCAACTATAAATATAATCTAAATATGACTTACTTCGAGTTGAATGTATATAAATTGATAACCAATATTAATTAATAATTAAGCTAATGTGTGGGAGCTTGTGCGCGAGTTGTGTGCACAAGGTCCGAATTTCAATATTGTTTGCCTAAAATTTTATAATATTGTCTGAGAAACACACCTCCATTTTGAAGCCTTGTTTAGAAACATTTGCAGGCTCAGACTAGCCGCAAACATTGAAGTTTCATCAATCTAGAAAAACGATGCCTCTATTTTTTTTTAAATAACCAAAATGAGAAAAAACTTTAATTTAATTATTAGTCCTGAATTCTTTGCCTTCCAATGCTTAGGGGATAAATTATTTAAATAATGAAGCACCATTAGGAATGATGCTTAAATAATTTACTATAGTAGTACATATACATGTGAAATTGATCGAATAAAACCAAATATCAGTGTGTTAACTAGATAGCGACCATAATTATAAATAGTATTCCCTCATTTCTGGGCTAGCATTATATATAATATTGTATTAATATAACATTACATTTATAATATGAGATAATGAAAGAGTAATAATTTTTATTTCTTTTTATCATCTTATACTTACGTCAGGAACTTAAAACTAAGTTTTACCCTCTAAATAATTTATACCTAGTCTTTTCCTATTAAATGTTTTTCTTAATTTTCTACTTATATATATATATATATATATATATGTTACTATTAATTTTCTACCAAACCGTGTACTAAATACTAATTAAAGACATCGATATATATCCAATCTAATGTAAAACACACACACAAACAAATAAGGCAAGCCTACGAGATCTATATAAAGATGTCACATAATTTTCTGCAAGACAATAAAAATGCAATTTCCTCATAATTTACATACTTATTTTATGATTAAAGCCAAACATAAAGTAATTTTTTACATTTTGAGGTGCATTCACGTTGATATTCGCCATTAATCATTAAAGAATCACTCCACTTGTTCATAGGTTTTTCTTTGTCGCCCTAATGGGTTGATTCAAAGTGCTACAAATTGAAACAAGAAGAGGAAAACACACACACACACACACATCTAATTTAGACCTCCTAAGTTTTAGGTGTATATAATGTAGTATATATATATATATTTACAATATTACAATATACGTATGCTTTCTACTAAAAAGACAGAGCGTAAAGATAAGAAATAAAATTTGAGATGAAATAGAGAATTAGGGAATAAAAAACAAAGTATGATGGCTGCCGGTGCTTTTAGTACATCCTAGTGGACAGTTGCACGCTGCTGTTTTCCGACAAAACCTTTTATCTTTCTTTGACTTATATTTGCTAACATTTCGACAGTAAATTTTGGAAACTAATCCATGATAGAATCAATTTACGCACGAAGAGTATTTGGCATTGAATTGTCTCAACTTATGAAGCAATGCTAGCTAATAGTATAATCCTTCATTCTTTTATTCTTGATTATTTAATTATTTAAATCTAGCTTGATACGAGATTTCCAAAGCAGTCTCCTAGGTCATTTGGAGGCTGTAGATATCATTTGTGAATATCAATCATGAGTATTGTTGACAATTTGTATCTCATAAATTACTCTTAATTAAGATGATCAAATTTATAAATTACATAAATATTAAAATTCAATTGGTTTCTATATCTGCTTTGATTTGTATGAAATTGTAAATTTGATGATCTCTCCATAATAACTATAGAAGTGAGCTAAATATCAATGGTGCTCGTGAAAAGACGAGTGGCACAATAGTCATCTAAAGATCAATTTTTTTCATTATTATTTTGAGTTATAACTCACATACATCATCTAAATACATGCATTTAAGGTGACTCGAACCTCAAATCTGTTGGTTGGAGGAGAAATATCTTACCAATTAAGTTTGTCTCTCTGCCCCCAAGACCCCATTATATTTATATTTGTTTATATGGCTTGAATTATATACCACAAAAAGTCGAACTCGAGATGAGTAATTGAAGTATAGGGTTCCATTGAATTTCATTAAATGGGCCCAAATTCAAAGGATGGAGGTTGAAAATGTAAATATGTGAAAGAGTTGAGGTGATGTGAAAGAAAGAAAAGGACATAAAAGTTCTAGGGTTTGGGCCATGTGAAGAAGGAATCAGGATTGCATGGAAACTGGGGAAACACAACTCTAATAAATAAACAAAAAGAAAGAAAAATCCAAAATATCTGCGCAAATAGTTGTAATTCTTCTGGCCTTAGGCAGACATGAACTCCCAGTGTCCCACATATTCTTAAATATTAAAGATAGAGAGGCTCACAAAGGTTGGCTTAATTTGTCCAAACAGATAAATATCTTGAATATGGGGGGCGAGAGAGAGAGAGAGATAGAGAGAGAGAGAGTTCAAGAAGATGAGAGAGAGTAAAGCAGAAAGCAAAGGACAAATACAAATGTGAACCGACTTCGGCTTGTTCGTACGTGAGACGCAGTTTTTGCTGTCCTAGTTTTGCTGTTTTCAAGCTTCATTTTGTTATGAGATAAAAACCAACAAGAATTAATATATATATTTAATATGCATCACGAAATGAATTAACTGTTGGGATTTAAAAAAAATGATGTTCGTGCATATTATTGCTGTTGGTTTTGTGCTAGCTTATCAATATATTTTTGCAGCTAGCTCTGAGGAATTGGGAAATTATGTTTAATGATTGGGTTCGGAATCAACAAAGATCTGATGCTATATATATATATATATTTAGTGGATTATTTTCCCAGAAAAAATATTAGTTTTGTTTGTTTGTGTTTGGGGGAATACTAGGTCGATGTTGAAACCTCCGCCATACCAAACTTGGGATTTTCAGATATTTCCATAATCGTACCAAAACTTTAATTTGGGTCGATTCGCTTAAATTAAAACAAATTTCTGGATTATTCGGTGTGAGGATTGAAGATTTTGATTACTATTGATATGATCACATAATTAATCTATTATATTATTTTTCTCAGTAATTAGAACAATTATTATATATAATAGCTGGAAATCAAATTTTGAAAAAATATTTAATTATTTGGTAATATCTGACTTTATTACTATTACTGTTATTTATTTAAGACATTTTTCAACATTATGATACTAGTCTTTCAAAAACCTTCTAATCAACTAAGATATTCTATTATTATTTCAATGGTTTAAGGAGGTAAAATACACATAATTAGTTTGTTTGTTTTTTCAAGAGGATTAATAATGATTCCTCATTTACCTTCATGATAACTCGAACATCTGACCTATTGATTAGAAGGGAAGCGTCTTACTAATTAAGATGTGCTTCATCGTCGAGTACATATATTTAGTTGAGAGACAGACACATATATTCAAATACACACATATTGTTAACGTTATTACTGACGCAGGTGTTATATTGATTGTATACCGGCCGGTGAAAAAAAGGGCTTCGTGTAATTTTATTCAAAAAAAAAAAAATGCTGTGTCAGCGAACTAAAAAGAAGACATACTTTCAAAATCCAATATTGTGTGAGTGCATGTTCAATCATATATATATATATATATTATTTTTATGATTATGGATTTGAAAAAAATTAAAGAAATTAAAAACGATATTACATGCTGATATCCCTTGTCTTAGGGACTTTTGAAAAGAAAATCCTAAATTTATAACCCATCAACCCGGCCGTTTATATGCCCACGTGGCAGAACTTTGCTCATTCGATCATTCCATACGAAATAACATCTATTCTATTAGATTAGTTTTTCCCTAGTTAGATTTATAATCCTGATTAATTAAGTTAAGTGCTTGCATTGATTGATTTGGGTCCACCGTTCGGCGGCTTGCTCAGCTCTATCTTGTAAGACAGCTTATTACGATAATAAGCAAATCTCAATCACAATTGTGACATTTTGTACGATTAGAAAAATTTGCAATCTCATGCATGATGTGTAAACACAAATTATGTTAAATAATAAGTAAACATTAATCACAGGATCAATATACTTGAAAAATCAAATATGACGAGCTTGACTTGCATATGATAGGCTCGATCTGGAAACATTGGTGAGATTCGAATTTGGGGACTGACTCCAAGATACCCATAAGTATAATGTTGCTGAGGTTTTGTTAAATTGAATATTACTATGATATACGCTAATGAAACAAATTATATACACGAGATAATGTAGGAAATTTCGGATGGGAGAATAACAAGAAACAAACAATCGAAAAACAGGATTCTCTGAAAGTCGTGAACAACACTTTCATATCAAATCAATTTGGTTGGTTCACCCAAAATATTTGATCGGATAAAGTTCAGAGAGATTAGATGAAAAGTATGTGATCTTCTGTGTGAAGAAAGAACCAAAAAACCTGTTAAAAAACGACCAAAAAGGGGCAAAAACGGTCTCAACTGCCACGCACCCGGCCGGGTGGAACTCTGCCAGAGACTCACCCGGCCGGGTGGAAGTCTCTGGACGAACATTCGCTCTCCACCCATCCGGGTGGAGTCCTGCCACAATCTAACCCGGCCGGGTGAGATTTGCTGGACTCCATGCCGAACTCAGACTCGCTGGTCTCCATGCCGAGGTCTCGATGCCGAGGTGAGACTCACTGGTCTACGCACCTTGGACCCCGCCAGGGGCTGCCGCCCCTTTGACCCCACTTCCAGGGGCGCTGCCCCCGGACCCCCGTCCCTTTGGGGCGAACCCCTAAGATCATAACAAATTCATATAAGCGTGCACTCCACACTTCCGAACTTATATGAAGTATTGTTATGACGATCGGTCACTTCAGTTAACCCAATTACACTAAAATATCCAACATGTGGTATCTTCAGCATGCATGTATATCATATATGTGCCATGTTGTGTGAAATATGTATTTGTTGTTTAAATACATGCTTGAGATGTGTAAATAAGTCGAGAGGGACTTTGGCATAAAGCCCCAGACGACCTAAGAACCTTGTGTGATTGTTTTCAGAATTTTCTATGCACAATTGAAGTTTTTGTAATTTTTGAAAAGTCCACTGCCCTTAGTGTACCTCTAGTTTAGTAATCTCCACTAATTCGAGTATATTTCTCAAATGACTATGGGTTTTGGTTTTAAATTAAAACCCAATAAATTAGACACCTATAGCTTTCTTTTGAGACCGGTCTCACTGACTTTCTACATCGGAGTTCACCGGAATAAGTTTTTTCAAAAAGAAATGAAGTTCAGTGAGCTTGTCTAGTGCGCTTTATACAAGCCACCACTTTGTGCAAGCAAGGACTGCTCAATCCTAAACACTTTATCTTGAGCTAATTTATATACAGTAGGTTGATTAGAGAGTCTAGAATGACCCTGTTGATTTTCTTGTATTACTGATCAGCCTAAGTACTCTTTTCAAATATTTGAAGGGCAATACTTTTGTAGTCTAAATATTTGTCAAGATATCGAGAATGTGTGAGTAAGTCCAACTGGAGAAGTGTTATACACTCTCCCTAGTTTATGGAAATGCTCATTGCTCCCTCATATGTTCTATAAATTTAGAGATAATATTTTCTTAAGTATTGTGTGTGATGCATTGCATGTAATTATATGTTTCACTTAGACGAGCATGATCTAGGATTAACAAATTAAAATGGCTTATGTGCTAATTGAACCAATAGTAATATGATAATTTTTGACATCGAGGTAGTATATTAAAAAAAATCTATGTACATGATGGGTAAAAGGGAATAGACAATAACTTAAAATCACGAAACTTGATTTTGAGGGGAACTTCAGCTCCAATTAATAAGTCGGAAATAGGTCGACCTTAGCACTTTAGAGTAAGCCATGAGCTGGTGGTGGAGCCACACATAAGTTTGGTGGGGCTATTGCCCCATCTCAATTTGGTATAATTACACTTTATATATCATTACTATATATAAAATTATAGAAATGTATACATTTGCCCTACCAAAAAATAAGAAGAATTCAGACAAAGATAAAACTAAATATTGGTCTTGTGTTCTTGGATACTTTGGTGTGCATAAGTACTTCGTTCTCTTCGATGCGTGGTTTACACGAGATTTTTAATGTAGCCCTCATTGTTCCATCTTTATTTCAAATGTATTTTAGTTTTCATATAGTTATTAAGTTGGTTGTTTTTCTTAGCCATTGTTTATGCCTAAGTTTCATTATATAGACTTGCAAACATCATACTCATTGTGTAGCAATAAATATTTTTTTATGCAAAAAAATAAAAAAACTTGCCCCCTTATCCTCGGGGGCCTGGCTTTGCCATTGCCATGAGCCAATATCTATAGCATCAATACTTAGAGTCAAGTTTATCTTGTGGGATTCGATTTGCAAGGTAGTACTTCCACTTAGTTCTGATTCACTACTCAAGACTGAGAAATGAGTAATATTTGCGAAGTGTTTTGCATTTCTTGTGAATGCACGCAAAATGTTTTAACTGCTGTTATTATGAACTGTTAAGTACACACAGAAATTGAAGATGATTCAACTCTATCTCCGACAGGAGATTAGGATGGTGTGCTAAGAACTCTAGCTTTGGGATGATTCAGTCTGGTTCCCCCTGTGCTAGCATTGAGAGTAGTAATAAAAAACATCGAAGATATGCGTGGACAAAGAGCTAGGCTCACCAAAACATTTTTGGATTATAGTAACTGTTGGTCATGAGCGAGTAAGTACTAGTGTATGGGAGGAAGGAATAAACTTATTAAAAAATTTCGTTGCTTTTTGCCTAAGCATAATCTTGGACAACTAGGTTAACAACTAAGTCCGAATGACTACTATAAGCTAGCTAAGACAACTAGCTCATAGGTTGTCCATGTTGTTGGCTTATCAAGAGTGACACATAGTTAGTTAACCTACTGACACCTGAGAGCTTATCAACTGGACAAATAACGGTCTCTGTGCGGAATATGGTGGCTTAGCTACTCGCTTGTTATGAAAACCTTTACTTAGAAGATTATAGCTTAGTCAAGTTAGTGTCAGCTGGTTTTCTGATACAAATGTGTGATACTGCTAGCTGTATGAAGTGATATGCTTGTTGTGACACTAGATAATCCACCACTAACTTGATAATTCACTAACTTGAATCTCTTTCTTTCGAGTGCAAGGAACCTACCCATTAATAGTGATGTTCTTGCTTCTGGGTGTAAGGAACCTATTCCTTCTTTGATGGGCTATTGCTTTCAGGCGACAAGATCGTAACCTTACCTTGCCCATGGATTAACTGGTTGTGGCCGTATCTACTTCACTTTCAGACGACTATCACTTTGTCGCTTACTTGCTTCTTTCTTCTAACACTTCAACTCCTACTTTCTGGGTAAGGGGTAGTGTTAAAAATTCTTCAAAATTTGGAGATCTTCCTCTATTTATAGGCTTCGATCCGAGATAATATCGTTGGAGGGAAACCAATTTGATTTTCATCAGCAAGGAAAGCTAGGTTGAAGCTAGCTGCATTTGTCCTTGTTGTGTAGATATTAGTTGTCTCTAAGCTGGTTGTTTATAATATAATTGTATATGGTCATTGCTATGTCATGGCTGACTTGCTACATCTTTCAACTAATATCCTATCAACTGTTTTTTACAGCTATTTTTTCGAGGCATTCTTCGATGCTTCAATACTTTGTGTATCTTCAGGAACTTAATCCTAATTAAAGATGTAGCTGTTTTTTCAGATGTGCATGCGAATCAATTGTAGAACAGACACTTTGATAATTAGTTCCCCCTTAACTGAATCAATGCAAATAAAAATAACTTAGTTCCCTAACATGTGATCTATGACTTGCTACAGTATATGGTTCATCATCATTGGTTTTGATATGATTCAAAATACTTAGGTTATACCAGAATTTTCCCAACAATTTCCTCTTTTTTTATGATGCCAAAACCTAACTATTTAGGTTCAGTACATCAGACTCAATCTAATCTTATAAGAAAGAAGATAAATGTTAGCATAGATAAAATATCAAGATGATATAAGAACAAAGCTTGGACAAAGAGTTATTGTCATTAGGGTGTTTGGGCAAGAAAAACTTTGTTATAATTTAGTAGATGATTACAACTTGATTGAAAGCATGTAAATTACAATAGCTACTATTCTAAGATCTAAGCTTCATTCTTATTCTCTTTCTCTTATGATGCCTTTATTGAAGTGATTTACTCTTCATCTCATCTCATCATCATCCTTATTTTTTCTTCACTTTCTCTTCCTCCTTTTTGGCATTATCGAAATGGCTTTGAAATCATTGAGGAGGAATACACGACTGGCTCAACTGGGTATTTGAGCATCAGAGAGTCGTTCTTTGTCTTAAAGAGCCTTGACAGCTGTGGTTAGATCTCGAATTTAATTTGCCTATCTGCATAGCTTGTCACCTTGGATCTTCAGCTGAGCCTTAAGTTGGGAGGTGGAAGTTAGGACATGCTCTTTCACCAAATCTTGAAGTTGGCGCAAAATAGTTTTGTTGATATTGGCAACTGCTTACAGCTTTTAATGAAGTTCCTTCGCATGTTTATAAAAGCTTGCTGGAACTCGCCCTGAGCCATGTTGATTGGCTTGTTAGCTAAGTGCGTTGCTGGTGGTAGTGGTGCAGCTGGCTTAGAAGAGCTGGAATGGTTGAGGTCAGAAGTTGCTCGCTCAATGATTGAAGAAGCAAAGAAAAAGACGAGCGAGAGCTTGGATGGGTTGGAGAATCCTTGATGGGGGAAGAAGGGATTTTCTCAGAGAGAACTGCTTCCATGGTTACAAATGAAGAATATGGATAGCAGCGAACAAATTTTGTTCATGGGAAGCTCCGTATCTTCTTGGACAAGAGGATCTCCCAGGAAGTCAATGGAAATGAGCCGACTTTTCTTCTATGAGGGCTCATCTACAACTGTTGCTGTTTCTTCAATTGTGGCTACATTGAGAGATTGTCTTGTGAAGCGACAATGAGGGCGAATAGTTGTTTTCTCAATGAATGAATTTCTAAGGATTACAGAGCATCTTGCTCTATTCCTTTATAAAGTCACTACACTGATCATATAGGACCATATGATCATTCAGCTCATTGTGGATGATGGCTGAGATTATAGGACCATATGATCATTCTCTCTTTTCTATAGAGTGTTGTAGAACATATCTACCTCATTTCCCAAATTGAGGGTTGGACTGTGGGTGCTCAATGATTCTAACCCTATGTTTTGAAAAGATTTGAATATCTCGATTTTGTCGTCTCTGTTGGTACCAAAGAAGAAGACAACGAGTTCTGGGGAAAAGTTGAATGCCATGAAGATGAATTTAGGAGGAGGGGTGTGATATATGAGTTTGAGCTTAAGGAAATTTCTGAGGAGATTTTGGCAAAGTGATATCAGAGAATTTTGGATGTGATGAAGTCAAGAGGTTGAATGGAACCATCATTTATAGCGGGAAAGGTTGAGCGCGTGTTGGTCAGTTTCTGGGCGTAAGATCTGGTTGATAATTCGGCTTCTGATGCGCTTGGCACATCGCCTTTATATCTTTTTCGCATTTAATGCCTTTCTATCTTCTCGACTCATGGATATCCATGTTAATACTCATAGAGAGAGATAGAGTTAGATAAAATATGCTGTATATTTTTGGCAGATTAGTTGAAAATATGACGTATCTCAATAAAAGTAACGTTATGCAATAAGTGATAATCTAACCTTTTAGCTGAGTATAGTAGTAAGCTCATACCTCATTAGCTATTTATGATAGCTAGCTGTGATTTTTCAGTTGTGTGATGATGGGTAGCTAATTCCCTATAGAATCAACGACTATCTTCTTATCTAAGAGTCAATTGTTTCTCTTTTTTCTCGTAGCTTCCAGCTATCTCTACTTGTGGGTTCAACAGCCTTAGCTTTTCACATAGCATGTTGAAGAGATCTTCAAGAAATGCTTTTATAAGGATGTATGCTATTTGGAAGTTGGTGTGAACTTTCTCAACAATGACATTGTTCTTTCCAACATGATCACGTATAAAGTAACGACGAACTTCCACATGTTGGCATTGTGTGTGGAAGACTAGATTATGTGTGATGTAGCACTCAGCTTATTCTTCTTGATCTCTTCTAATCCAGCACATAAAATTCCCAAGATGTCCTACATATTCTTAGCTATTTTGTATTTGTAGATCTTTGCAATGTAAGCATTTGGAAATAGTGGCAGCTATGACATTTTTAGCTATGCTGTCTATCTCGTCCCACTTTTTTTTCTCAGCAGTGAAGTCTGCTCTATCCTTAAGTGTGTATTCTTTCTCGTCTACCTTATCATCTTTCTAAGTACTAATTATTGAGTCTTCTGTTATATGACGATTGATCCATTCATGATGATTTCCCACATGCGGTTGTGCATGATGGGGATTGCTATTCCAATTAAGGAATTCCCTAAACTGCCAAAGATCTCAGATGATGATAATTAAAATTAAGAACATGCAATTCACAGAATTTACCCTAGGACGCATGTAGACAGACAACAAGAAACAGATAAATTAGAGATCCTAGACATGCTCCTAGAGTTCAAATATTAACGTTGTTTGTAGAGTCTTTATATTGATTGTTGTAAGATGAGGGCTTGCAACTCCCATCACTCTACCCATACAATTTCTACAGCAAACACAAATTCCCGTCAACAAATTTTGGAGCCCCATTTGACCCTTCAAACAATCTCCTTTGCTTCTAAGGCGTTTAATACGATCTCTTATTCAAGAGGGAGCTTCTCATGGACATCTTACACGCCTCAATGGAAGTCTTGTATAGGAAGTTACATCAGTTCTACGAAAACTACCATAAATTGCTACGGGGATTTGCTTGCGCGAATTCGAGTCGTCGTCAATTCATTTTCGAACATGGATTGATCTTTTTCTCTTACATGAATAGGATCCATATCTATTGGAGAAATCTATTCAACCAATGAATCTTCTAGCATATGTCCCTCCTATGGCTTCAATATTGGGGTGAGCAATATTCTATCAAGCTGTATAGCCGGTATGAAGAACGAAATAGATAGAATTGATTAAACAAAAGGTTAAACGTTTTTCTCATCAAAAGCTTGCCACAATTTCATGGCCCACCCCCTATATATAGGGGTTGTTAGGCTAGGTCAAAAATTCTAATGAGGATTGGGACTAGGCCTCATGATGGGCTTAATTCTATTAAGTTGAGGCCAACTTAATTAAGTCCATTAATATTAATTCACTCCACTATAGAATTATTATTGCACTATCCGTTCTCATCCATATTATGAATATGGATCCTTTTTAATTTATTTATTTCCCGTATTTAAGATTTTCATTATCCATTAATTAATTTAAGCTTGCTGATAGCTTCAATTAATTAATCTATTTTACCAAGAGTGGTCTATGTTGTGGTTATATACTAGAAAGCATACTTTATGAGCTGTTTATGTATTAATAACTCTAAGAACTATCATTCTCTGCCACTTGTGAAGAGATATTATTGTTACATGGTTTGCCCTTT
>JAYDZE010117701.1:0-42170 GCA_034509125.1 Monilaria moniliformis
TGTAGCAATAATATCTCTTCACAAGAGTCGGAGAATGATAATTCTTAGGGTTATTAATACATAAGCAACTTGTATGGGCAACTTGTAGCCAAATCCTAATCTATTTGGAGGCCAAATCGTAGTCTCTTCCAATAAATTGGGCAATAGGATAGAAAATTCAAGATTGAATCAAAAGGTGGACTTGGTGGAGTGACAGCAGTAGCAAGCCCACGTCTTACAACAATTACCAAGAAGAATCTTCACAATAAAGGTAAATTTCGAAACAAATGAGCTTGCCTATTGTTTTCGTAATTTATGAGTCTTTTCATGCTACCGTTTTTATGCATTCTATTATGGATTATGTGAATTGTGATGAGGTTGTATACTAGAAAGCACGCTTTACGAGCTGCTTATGTATTATTTGATGGAGGGATCGAAGAGGATTTTCTAAAATCCGAGATCCCGTAGGTTGATGTTCAGAATTTAATTATTTATGCAATTGAAACAAATCTGCCTAGAATGCAAATAGACAATTAATTAATTCAAAAACCTAGATGATGACATCTAAGAGTTCGAATCTTACCATTAATTGCAAATCTTCTGTTTGTAGATGAGGGCTTGCAACTCCTACCACTCCTCCAATATTGTACCTCGAATCTTTTAGCCTATTGCCCAAATTCTGGGTTTGAATGCAGTGTGGACTGCATTCTATCAAACCCTATAGGCTGAAGTGGATAAGAAAACACATAGAGAGATAACAAAGAGAAAACACGCCTAGGCGTTTTTTTTCTTCTAATGCAACAGACTTAATGAATTTAATTCTCAACTTTCCTATTTATAGAATATAATGGGCTTGGCTAGGGATTCAAGGAATTTGGATTGGGCCTCCCTATTGGGTTTTACTAATTAAATTGAGACCCAATTTAATTAAAGCCCAATAGAATATTAATTTGGACCACTATCAAATTTAATAATGACCTACCCGTCCAAATCAAATATACAAATTATCTGGGTTTCCTTTTTAAATAATTTATTTCATGTTTTTAAGATTCTAATATCCATTAATTAATTTAAGCCTTCTGCTGGTTTTATTTAATTAATATCTTTTAACAAGAGTGGTGTAATTCAAGAACATTTTTTATTATACTGGAATAAATTTTAACCGGCTGGGTTTTGTATAATAAATTCTTTTTCTCGAACACCTCTTGGGGATATTATCAACGTGGTCCTCTAGGACACGATTCAATGCAATAACTATTCTAGCACCGCTAGATATTAATTACTACTGCCCAAGATATCCAAATTCTTGGGTTACAATGAACCTACATCTTTTGATAAGTCAAAGCAGTGCATAATTGATAATGTATGCTCAATGTTATATACAAAGATTAAGAAATAAATAATCACCGAGATCTCATCTTTTAGCAATTAGTAAGAGAGACTTATCTCAACGTGAATCCTTCAGTGCTATACCACACTAGTGTCATTTGTTTAGTAAGGTTTGTAAATATCAGGACTGACACCGCAACCTTTCACGATAGATTGTCCAAGTCTATCTAGGTTGTGAAACTTAGTTTTCTTTTGCAAGGCACCGACTGAGAGACCTTTAGTGGTTACTTGATCACCATCCAATCTACAATGCAGAAGATCTGACTTGTTTGCTCAACTATAATCACAGATTATATTTGCTCACAATATAATCACCAGATTATAAAAGGCAAACAATGTAGCAATAATATCTCTTCACAAGAGTCGGAGAATGATAATTCTTAGGGTTATTAATACATAAGCAACTTGTATGGCATGTTTTGTAGTATACAACCCAAACAATCTCTAACTTATGAAGCATGATTTCGAGTATACCCCTATCTATCATTCTCTCACTTATACTTAAAAACAGTGCTGACATGGATCTCATGCCCAACTATTTCACTTCATAATTCTACATGCATCATCAACATATGAAATAAGTGATCAGCGTATGAGCCTATACAATTCTCGTAATCACAGAATTTCTATTCTTAAGAATGGTGTTATCCCTCTATGTGTTTTGATAGCTTTAACAGCTCGTAATTCTTTCAAATATGCCATTGCACCTGAGATATTACAGTAGACTGTGATAGTCTGTAGACATGCTCGAAACTACATGTTAGGTCCATTAGGAAGTTTTTGAGCTAAGTCTTTTTCTATGTAGTCATGAAAATGGTTACATTCACCAACATAGTGGAATCAGTGATTCATAAACGCTTCTGATATACATTCCTCCATTAACATCTCAACTTCCTAAGGTAAACACATACTTAGAGGTATATTTATCGAGTCGTAATTAGCTTGGAAATTTTATTTTGTATAACCCATATTACATAGATTGTCTGACTAGTAAATATACATATACTCCTTAACCTCTTAAGGTAATTGAGTATTTTCTTTACACAGTTGAATATTTTGACTAGGGTTAGACTAATATTTTGCTACTATGCTAAAGCAGAGTATATATCAGGTTCTATACAAATTGTAGTATCCATGAGATTTCCATGTGGACAAAAAAATGGAAACTTTCTCACTTACTCTATCTAATATTGTGTCAAAAGACATACGACATAGATATGGTGATTCCATGTCGAAAGGTAAAGACCATTTCATGGAATCTTACATACAAAAAACCTAAGACACAATGATGATGTAAGATTTCAGAGACAAGCAAAACCATTCCTTCTTATGATTATCCTAAGAATATGGCTTTACGTCTCCCTAATTCTTCATCTCAATTATTTTGGATAACCATACCCTTACGTCTGATTACATCTTTTTGTCGTTACCAATCAATAGCATGCCATCTACGTATGACACCAAGAATACCCATAACTTCTTATCGCATTTCACAACTTTCATCAAGGCACTGTTGAAATTCTTAGAATTTTACCACCTGATGAAAACAAAGATTTTATGATCTTGATGTTTCTTCAAGTTCATTTAATGAACTTATTCAATCTTTTGATCATTTGTCCATTGCTTTAACTGCAAATCCTTTAGTTAGTTCTATGTAGACGGTCTCCTCAAGACTTTTTTAAAGAAAACTATCTTGACGTCCTTTTACAAAATTTCATAAATTATATAAATGCTATCAACAAGAAAATACGGACCAACTGAAGCACAGACATAGGTGAAAAAAATGATCTCATCATTATTGATGTATTATTTCCCGTTAGTCTTGTCTTAAAGAAAACAGTCTTCTCGTTAGATCTTCTATGCTCTTGTAGCTCATTTACTCCCACTGGTTAAACAACCTTGGGTATGAGTACAACATCATAATTTTTCCATGTTTAGAATTGATTGTAGTTAGGATATCATCGATTCTTTGTAAGAACAATTATCCCTTTATCGTATAACTTCTTTATAGTTCGGGGATTTGGTTCTTTCAAGCTAGAAACTGAATCTTAAGATTCTTCTAAGCTCAAGAACCTTTAAGTTGTTTGATAAACTTCCCACTACATTAGAATCTAATATACATGATCTCTTTGCAGCTTAGGGATTCGGTTATTCTAAATTAGGAACTGAATCCGAAGATTCTTCGAAGCTTAAAGACATTATAAGGTTTTTAATTACTTAAAATTCTCAACTTAGAGAATTCGTGGTTTTTCACTTAGTCTTGTTCTAAGAGTCGATTATTGGTACTACTAATATCCTCACTATCCTTAGGGCTATGTAAATTCCACACTTTCGTTCCCTAAGAATACTCATACACAAATACATTTTCGAATGAGGTGCCAATCTAATCATCGTCCTTGTCCAATATGAGTGTTGGTCAATTCCAAACCCTGAGATGTCTTAAACTAGGTTGTCACTCAATTTACAACTTATTTAGAATCTCCAGGACCGATTTTGTGGTACCATTATTTAAAATTCATATTACTGTCTCTTGAGTACCTTTTAAACGATATAGACAATTATTTAATAACTTATCATTTACCTAACCACTTCTAAAAGAACCACTTCTCATTTCTGCTACATCATTCTATTTCGAAAACAAGATGTAGTCAATAGGGATGTGATTCCCGCTTCTGGTTAGTAGTCCTTAAATTTACTGTTAAGGTACTTGCATCTATGATCAGATCGTAAGCACTCGATAGTCTTTCTAAGGTACGTTGCCATAAGTATTCTGGATTCTTTTATAACTCAAAGGTTCCTAACTTGTGATGAATCAATAAGACATATTCTTATTTAGAGTAACCATTGATCCGCCAACTTTTGGATCATTTAAGTTTAGCATGACCAATCTTTATATGCCAAATATATGTATCATTCATGAAACTTGGAGACTTCTCTTTTAGAATTGATTTGACAAGTTATGATTATTTTGTTGCATAAAGTTGTGCATAATTTATAATGTAGAGATTGTAACTAACATTCAAAATAGATAATCATGTTACTTTTCCCGATATCCATTAAGTTATCAAAAGAAATAATTTGTCCATTTATTACTAATTTAGAAACAGAACTTACATTGCTTCTAAATAAGCATCTAAAATAAATGTCTAATCTAATAAATTATCGCTTGCATGACTCCCGCTGCAACCGTTGCCACTCTCACAACATTGCCCTAAATAATAACTCATTTTACTAAGTCGTCTTGTTTCCAAGCAAACTCGCTTTATTAAAGCAAACTTAATTAATGACTCTTTTATCTACTACCTACAAATAGGTAGAACAAATCATTTAATCATGTTTCGACTTTCAGCAATTAAGACACTCCTTTATACTTTATTGTGTCTTTTCTGATAATCATTTGAAAAACTTGCCTGATGCATTTTTCAAGGTAACCATGACAATATCAAAATTAATTATTTTATAATTCCAAAATAAATACTCGAGAAAAATTAATTTGAGTAATTAAATCAATAGAGAGAAAAAGACAGATGGTGAAGAAATAAACATATTATCACATACTATGTTTGATACATAAATTGCAAACAACCACAAAACAATTAATGCATCTCACAACAGTCAAACATGAACCAAGTACGCCACTAGGGTGATCAAATACTGATCCATGCTCAAACAAAATTTTCTAGTCCTATGTGACAGGTAGACCAAAGATCACCAAGGTGGCATGGCTGCCAAATTATGCCTAAGCCGATACCATAAATTTAGCACCAAGAATTTATTTATGTTTTGATACTGTTCCAATGGGAGGTTGTACGCCACTAATAAAATTCTACAGCTATCAATTTAGAAGTCTACTCATATGAACTTGTAATTTCTTGGGAACCTAGCTTCCATTAGGGTAGATCGGTAAATTCTTAGAAATTATTTCATAAATTGACCAATTTGTGGTGACCATATACGACACTTATCTATTTCTTTTTAAATAAACAAAACTTAGTCGTAATTATCGCTTATTCATTTTAAATATCTGTTTTGCATAATTATCACATAAGTAGATAAGAGCAATTAATCCACTTAAAAACACGGATAAAAATAGCCAAAAAGAAAATGAGCAATAAAATAAATTACAACCCATTTACATTTGGCAAAACAAATATGCTAAACCTAATAATTAATAAAATAAATTTGGGAATTTAAGAAAAGTCGAATTCAAAATTAAAAATTATGAAAAATCCTAAATTAGCAACAAACCCTAGTTTTTAAACTGGAGACCACCGTCGAATTTTGCGTTAAAGACTGTATATTGACCATCATGAAACACAAACCCTAGGGTTTGATTTCCGACCAACCACCGTCGTTTTCTACCGCCTCCGCCTCCCTAGGGTGTCCATACGACCTAGAGGTTCACAGCATCGCTCGCCCTTGAGGTGGTAGCTCGATTTGACGCTCGTTTGGCGTAATTTAAACCCGTTTCGATTTTTTGAACGTTTTTCGAATTGAAACCTTAGGTCTTTTAAACCCATTTCGATATAACGTCAAATCTGAAACATTATCAGATGGAGCTCCGTGACACACATGTCGTGGCCCGGACCCGACGCTCCGTTCTTTGTGTTTTTCGTGTTCTTCGTTTGGTTTCTCATTCCAATTACATTTAATTTAGAAGAAATAAAAGAAGAGCATCCTAATCTACCACGGTCAACCCCCGTTGTTTTACAATTCTCGAAAGAACACGACCAGAACGAAAATAAATTTAATTGCATTCCATTCTATGCAAATTCAGATTAATTGCATAAATTAAATTCGCATAAACCAAATTTGAAAAACATGCACAGCTGCAGATATCCTAGGAAAAACAAATTATATTCTAAACATCAGAGCCTATGACTCGACTCTGATACCAATTTATTAAGGAGATCCGGATGAGGATTTCTCGAAATTCGGGATCCTATAGGTTGATGTTCAAAATTGAATTATTCATGCAATTCAAACAAATTTGCCTAGAATATTCTAGCCTATTACCCAAATTCAGGGTTGGAATGCAGTGTGGACTGTATTCTATCAAACCCTATAGACTGAAGTGGAGAAGAAAATAAATAAGGAAGAAAAGAAACATAGAAAACACGCTAGGTGTGTTTCTCACAATCTAAGACTTAATGAATTTAATTTTCCAATCCCCTATAGAATATGCAATGGGCTAGGCTAGGGATTCAAGGAAATTGGACTGGGCCTCCCTATTAGGCTTTTACTAATTAAATTAATCCAAATTTAATTAAAGCCCAATAGAATATTAATTTGGATCACTATAGAAATTACTATTGACCTACCTGCCAAATCCAAATTATGAATCTTTTGGATTTTCTTTTTAATTAATTTATTTCCCATTTTAAGTTTCTAATATCTATTAATTAATTTAAACATGCTGCTAGCTTTAATTAATTAATATATTTTACCAAGCGTGGTCTATTTCAAGAATATTATTTATTATACTGGAATAAGTTCCAAGCTGTTGGGTTTCGTATAATAAATTCTTTTTCTCAACCATCTCTTGGGGATATTATCAACCTGGTCGTCCAGGACACGATTCAATGCAATAACGATCCTAGAACCGCTAGATATTAATGACCACTGCCTAAGATATAAGGACTCTTGGGTTACGAAACATCTGCACGTATTGATAAGTCAAAGTAGTGCATAATTAATAACATACGATCAATGTTATATACAAAGATTCAGAAATAAATAATTACTGAGATCTCCTCTTTCAATAATCAGCAAAAAAGACGTATCTCAACGTGAATCCTTCAGTGCTATACCACACTAGTGTCATTTGTTTACCAAGGTCAGTAAACATTCTGCAAGGCACCGACTAAGAGACCTTTAGCGATTACCTGACCAGCATTCAGTCTACAATGCAGAAGACCTAGACTTTTTTACTCAATTAAAATCACATATTACATTTGCTCATAGTCATAATCACCAGACTATAAAAGGCAAACCATGTAACAATAATATCTCTCCACAAGAGTCGGAGAATGATAGTTCTTAGGGTTATTAATACATAAGTAGCTCATAAAGCATGTTTTCTAGTATACAAACCCAACAAACAACTTCCTCCATGGACAATCTATTGTGAAAGGTTGCAATGTTAATATGAAGTTCGCATGCCTATCTTGGCCAACTGATAATACTGGTGTGATATAGCACTGAAATGGATTACAGTGAGATACATACTTCGATGTTGTGTAAATGAAGTACAAGATATCGGTGATTATTTATTTCTTAACTTGTATATGTAACATTGAGAATACGATGTTAATTATACACTTCTTTGACTTATCAATGGGTATGGGTTTTTCGTAATCCTAAGTAATTCTCAATATCTTGGGCAATGGTAATTAATATTTAGCGGTGCTGGTATTTTTAATATATAGAATCTTGTCTCAGGAGAACCCGAGTTGATAATATCCCCAAGAGGTGTTCGAGAAAATGAATTTACTATACGAAACTCGGCCGGTTTGAATTTATTCCAGTATAATAAATAATGCTCTTGGACTAGACCACTATTGGTAAAAGATATTAATTAATTGAAGCTATCAGGAAGCCTAAGTTAATTAATGAATATTGAAAATCTTTAATACGAGAAATAAATGAATTAAAAAGGAGCCATATTTGTAATATGGATGACCATGGGTGGTGCAATATAATTTTTTTAGTGGAATGAACTAATATTAGTGAACTTAATTAAATTGGGTTCAACTTAATAGAATTAAGCCCATTATGAAGACTAGTCCGAATCCTCCCCGGAGTCCCTAACCTAGCCCAACAACCCCTATATATAGGGGGTGGGACACGAAATATGGAGCAATTTTTTGATGAGGAAGATGTTTTTGCCTTTGGAGAAAAAAATTCTATCGATTTCGTTCTCTACCGCGGCTATGCAGCTTGATAGAATATTGCCCACCGCAATATTCAAGCTATAGGATGGACATAGGCCAGAAATTTCCTTGGTTGAATAGATTTTTTTTATAGATTCCTTGGTTGAAAGCGAATTATGTTGAAATATCCAAGTAAACTCTCACATTCAACGTATCTAAAGTGGAGATATCAAGGATCTGGCGAGACGGATGCTCCTTTCTAAGTCGGATGGATACCTTTACGGCGACCATGGGGTCGGGGTTAGCTCTAGATCAGAGCTATTAGGCCTATATCCATCTCCAGCCTCTTTTTTCGAAACTTCCCCATCTTTGCTTGAGTTGAATCAGCGAGGGACACGGCAGCGAGGGACACTTCGTGCTCTGAACTCAGGGTTGATTCCCTTGAGAATGTAGAGTCTGGACTTCCTTCCTCCGAGCCTTCCGACGAGCCTGTCTCTGAGGCCTCCGAGGGGTCCTGGGCGTGAACCTGGGTCTGGGTCTTCTTCCTTCTTGCCAACGAAAAGAAAGGCTCCAGGGGTCCCTTGCCCTTTCTTTTCCGCTCTACTTCCTCCCTCGTCGGGCTCTCATGCTCTGGTTCATCCTCTGGTTGCTCCTCGAATTCTTCTCCATATAAGTGGCTTACTGGTTCTCATACTGGACTTAGTCCTTGTTTCTGGCGCCATTTATGTTTCTACTTCCTCCATCTTCTCCGATTTTTCTCAACCCTTTTCGCCTTCTTGGTCTTCTGGCTAGCCTTCTTTATAAAGACTGGTTTCGGAGAGGGTTTCTAGGGTGTTGGTCGGTGTTACCTCCTTCAAAGCAACCGCACTCTTTTTGCTTTTCAAGGCCATTTTTCAAGTTTTGGGAAGAGTGGAAATAAAGTTTTTGCTTCTTTTTCTCAAGAGGTGTTGCAAATGAAGTATTTATGGCTTCTCTATTTTTCTTTAGCGTGTGAATGCCATTTGAAGAATGACAGTCAACTTTAAAGGCATGAAAAGGTTCATAAAAAATCAGAATAATTATTGGCCTATGTGTTTTGTCAGGGCTGCAGGCTCTTATTCCTGATTTTTGGGATTTGTATTATTCTTCCCATTGCCCTAGTCATTGATCTTCTCATTTGATTTGAAGGGGAATATATCCACTTGGACAGTCCTTTCAATGATGGGATTCATTTTAGGGTTCGGATTTGTTTCTGTCGTGGGCAGTTCTCTCCATCCTTGTTAAAACTGAATCTTCTTCCCTTAGCCATTCTCCCACGTGTCATAACCATGCCAAACAAAACTTCGAACACAAAAGGAAAGAAACAAAAAGAATTAAAAGCATTAAAGAAAGAAAGAAAAAAAAAAACTAAACTTACTAAACTCTTTACAGAAGACTCCCCTCGATATCTCATATTGTTCTTGATATGACTGCTTCTATCTGGCCAGCATAAGACACCAAGGTTTTCCTTGATCTTCAAGTGAGTGAATGGGGCATGTAAAGTGGAATTCATTCCACCTTAACGACAAACGGTCTCCCATCATCCTCCATCCCCTGAATCTCTATGGCTCCATTCGATTTTATCTCCTTAACGACATATGGTCCTCTCCACTTAGATTTTAGCTTCCCAGGCATCAACTTCAATCGGGATTGAAATAGGTGCACCAACTAGCCAGTGTGAAAACTTTCTTGTGGATATTCTTGCCATGCCACAAGTCCATCTTATCTTTGTACCACATGGTAGCGTCATATGCCTCCAGGCGTATCTCCTCCAATTCTTGAAGTTGCATCTTCATTTACTCCTCACGCTTGCTTGTTTGCATGTTCACTTGCTGGACAACCAATATGCCTACTCCAACTCTACTGGGAAATGGCACATCTTCCTGAATACCAAGCGATAGGGTGACATACCTATCAACATCTTGTATGTTGTTCAGTAAGCCCAAAGTGCATCATCTAATTTTATACTTCAATCTTCTTTCGAGACACCCACGGTCTTTTCAATGATGTTCTTGATCTACCGGGATACACTTTTGGATGATCTGATACACTTCTACCTTCCATAGATAAGGTTCATCCCACAAATAATATCTACTATCATTCTTCAACATCATTCTCTTTGCCCTATTGAGGGTTTCCATAGGTGGTAGCTGGCTAGTGGATAGATAGTTCACTAAGTCAGCGTACCAGGATTCTCTTGCGTTGCCCTCATTCTTCGAGTTGTCTATTAAGTGTACATCCCTATCTTCTTCCTTTCGGTTTGTCTGCAGAGATTGCATACAGATGTTTCTTTGGAAAGGTTTTGATGATGGGTTGTCCGTCCTCATCCTCAGCTAGCCTACAAAGGTGATCTGCCAACTTATTTTCTGCTCACTTTGTCCATGATTTACAAATCAAACTCTTGCAGCAATAGTACCCACCCTATCAATCTGAGCTTAGAATTCTTTTTTCCAGCAGGTATTTAAGTGTTGAGTGGTTAGTGTAGACCACAACTTTCGATCCCAATAGATACGGGATGAACTTTTCAAAAGCAAACACCACTGCTAAAAGCTCTTTCTCCGTGGTGTTATAATTCTTCTAGGCTTGATCCAACGTTTTAGAGGTATAGTGGATCACATGGTTCTCCTTACCTACCTTCTGGCCTATTACAGCCCCTACTGCATGATCACTAGCATCACACATTATCTCGAAGGGTTGACTTAATTCTGGCCCTCACATTACTAGTGCACTAGACAGTTTGCTCTTCAGTTTCTCGAACGCTTCTTGACAATGTTCGTCAAATACAAATGACACTTCATTTTGAAGTAGTTTGGTCAGCGGTCAGGCTATCTTAGCAAAATTCTTGATGAATTTGCATAGAAACTCGCATGATCCATAAAACCACAAATTTCTCTTTGGTTGGTAGGGTACGGTAATTGGGAAATCACCTCCACTTTAGCCTTATCCATATGAATCCCTTCTTCGGGCAATAGGTGTTCTAACACGATCTATTCATTCACCATAAAGTGGTAGTTTTCATAGTTCAAGACCAACTTCTTCTTCTCGCATCGCGCCAAAACTGAATCTAGATAATCCAAGCATTCCTCGAATCTTTCTCCGTATGAAAATTTCGATACACTCCTCTATCATGTCTGAGAATATGCTCATCATACTCCTTCAGAATGTTCTGGTAGCATTGCATAGATCGAATGGCATTCTTCGATACGCATATGTTCCAAATGGGCAAGTGAACGTTGTCTTTTCTTTGTAATTGGGGTGTACAAAAATCTGAAAATACCCATTGTACTCGTCCAAGAAATAGAAGAATTTCTTTCTGGCTAGCCTTTCCAACATTTGGTCTATCAATGAGAGTGGAAAATGGTCTTTCCGAGTCGCGGCATTCAGTTTGTGATAATTAATACACATCCGCCAGCCAGTTACTAGGCGTGTCTAAACCAAATCATTTCGCTCATTTGCATCAACTTGAATTCCTGATTTACTGGACCGACCCATTTGTTATCAGAGATAAGGTATATTATACCCATATCAAGCAACTTCAAAATCTCTCTGAGAACATCTTCCCGCATGTTGGGGTTCAGTTTTCTTTAAGAGTCTCTCTGAGGTTTGACATTGTCTTCGAGATGTATGTAGTGCATTCATACGTCGAAACTGATTTCCACAATATCATCCAACGTCCACCCAATAGCCTTCTTACGTTTGCTTAACACCTATTTCAACTGATCTTCATGTTCCTTATCTAACTTGTTGTTGATGATCACTGGGAGCATTTCCTCCTCTCCAAGGTATACGTACTTCAAATCTTAATGGAGAGGCTTGAGCTCCACATTGGATGGCTTTTTTGCTGTTGGTATTATTTTTCCCTAGAGCAGTGCTTTGAGCAGTTGACTGGTCTCTTTATTGTCTAGTTTCGAGACTGTACAGACTTTAAGAATTTTAGCTTCAATCTCATAGTCACTGAGACCTTCTGCATTCAACAACTCGTTCATCCTCGCGAATCTCAGCTCAGTGGAGTTCCTCATATACTCCTCAGTACCCTCCTGCAAAAATTCAGTCTTAAGGTATGCTTGGACTATGGGATCAATAGCATCAATAGATAAAGCATTTTCAATGTCTATGTGTCTCTTCATGCTTTCATCAATGTTGAAAATATATTTATCACCATGATATTCCAGATAGATTGTTCCATCAAATATATTGATTATTGTTTTAGCGGTTCATAAGAATGGCCTACCCAACAACACATCACTGGAATCACCAAGTATTGTTTCGTTCATTTTAATCACGTAAAAATCTGAAGGATATAGAAACTCATGCACCTTCACTAAGAAATTTTCCAACATTTCCTCTATGCATATGCAAGTTCTATCAGCTAAATGAATTACCACAATAGTTTCAATCAGATCCACTCTAGTCAAATTATTGTACCCAATAGAGGTATAACATTTATTGATGTACCTAAGTCACACATAGAATGCTGAATAAAGACTTCCCCTATCACTATGGGCAGTGAGAACATACCTGGGTCTGTGCTCTTGGATGACGGCTTTTTCTAGATTATTGCTGACATGTTCTTCTTGTTTACTATCTTTCCTTGTTTACAATGAGTAGTGTAACGTTGTTCCCCATAATTTTTCGAGGTTCCTTTTCAAACTCCACCCTTCTTAGTTTTTCCAACTCCAATCCCGATCTGAGGCTGAATGAGGATCAAGAAGAGCAATTGATCTAAGAGCTAAGCAAGCACTAGAAGGCCATCAGGTGGACACTAGCCAACCTGGTGGGAATTAGCCCCGACATATGTATGCACTATCTACATTTGGAGGATGATGCCAAACTCCAAAGAGACCCGCAGAGCAAGTTAAATCCCAACATGCGAGAGGCAGTACTTAAAGAGATTTTGAAGTTGTTAGATATGGGTATCATTTACCCTATCTTGGATAGTAAATGGGTCAGCCCGATGCATATGGTACATAAGAAATCAAGAATTCAAGTGGTGGTGAATGAACAAAATGAGCTAGTGCCTACACGTCATGTAACGGGATGGTGGATGTGTATTGACAACCGCAAGCTGAACGCCACAACTCGCAAGGATCATTTTCCCATGCCTTTCATCGACCAGATGCTGGAAAGATTGACTGGAAAGATTGACTGGAAAGAAATTCTTTTATTTTTTGGACGGGTATAGTAGTTATTTCTAAATTTTCATGAATCTTGATGATCAAGAAAAGACCACCTTCACCTGCCCATTTGGAACGTATGCTTACCGAAGAATGCTGTTTGGATTGTGCAATGTCCCCGAACCTTCCAGAGGTGTATGATGAGTATCTTTTCGAATATGATCGAAGAATGTATGGAGATTTTTATGGACGACTTCCCAGTTTATGGGGAGACATCCCAAAGATGCCTTAATCATTTGGATGCAATATTGGCAAGATGTGAGAAAAGGAATTTGGTCTTGACCTATGAAAAATGCCACTTTATGGTGAATGAAGGAATAATGTTGGACACTTGGTATCTGAAGAAGGAATCAAGGTGAACAAAGCAAAGGTGGAAGTTATCTCTCAATTACCATATCCTAAAATGCAAAGATAAGCGCGAGGATATCTAGGCCACGTGGGATTTTACCGAAGGTTTATCAAAGATTTTGCCCGCATAGTCAGGCCACTTACTCGGCTTTGCAGAATGATGTTCCAATTCAGTTCGATGTTCAATGCCGATAAGCATTTGAAGCATTGAGGTATAAACTGACCAGCGGACCAGTCATCCAAGGGCCAAATTGGAGCCATCTTTTCGAAATCATGTGATCATACCGTTGGAGCTGTTTTGGGTCAGAAAGTGGGAAAAGAAATTCATGTTATACATTACGCCTCCAAGATACTGAATCAAGCGCAGAGGAACTATGATACAATGGAAAAAGGAGCTCTTAGTCGTAGTCTTCGCTTTTGAAAAGCTCTGGCCGTATTTGTTAGGTTCAAAGGTAGTGGTCTACACCGATGACTCGGCACTCAAATATTTGATGGGAAAGAAGGAGTCGAAGCCTAGACTTATACGAAGGGTACTACTATTACAAGAGTTCGATGTGGAGATTAAAGATAAGAAAGAAGCCAAGAATAAGGTGGCGGATTATCTTAATAGATTGATCAACAAAAGAGATAAGCAACCAATCCAGGAATCTTTTCCCGATGAGCACCTTTATATGGTCCACCAAGAGAATTGAAGGAGGATGAGAGTAACCAATCCAAAAATATCACAAGAAAGGAGGACGCGATAGGATAGCCATGGTATGCGGATCTAGTGAATTACCTGTCAACTGGTCAGCTGCCACCTATCGAACTTCTCAGCAAAGCCAAAAGAATGAAGCTTAAGAGCGAGAGCAAATACTACATGTGGGATGACCCCTATCTATCGAAGGTGGGGATAGATTAAATCATTCGGAGATGTGTCCCGAACAATGAACAAAGAAGTGTACTGGATCATTGTCACTTTTATGCATGTGGAGGCCATTTTGGAGCAAGGAAAACCGCAAAGAAGATATTGGATAGCGGTTTCTACTGACCTAGTTTGCACAGTGACGCATTCCTCTTTTGCAAACAATGTGAGAAGTGCCAGACGATGGGAGGCATTTCTAGAAGAGATGAGATGCCACAAATGTTCGTAATAGTTTGTGAAGTGTTTGATGTGTGGGGGATGGACTTCATGGGATCATTCCCAAGTTCTTATGGGAATAATTACATATTACTCGCTGTGGATTACGTATCAAAGTGGGTGGAGATGAAAGCTACCAGGATCAACGAGGCAAAAGAAGTATCATTGTTCCTCAAGTTCATTATCTTTAGTCGATATGGAATTCCAAGGGCGGTAATTAGTGATCAAGGAACACATTTTTGTAACAGGAAAATTGAGGACTTACTTAAGAGGTATGAAGTCCATCATAGGTTGTCTAGCCCGTACCGTCCCCAAGTAAATGGACAAGCCGAAGTGTCAAACTGAGAAATAAAAAACATTCTTGAAAAGACGGTAGGAGTTTCAAGGAAGGATTGGAGCATGAAGCTCGATGATGCACTTTGGGCGTATAGAACTATATACAAAATGCCTATAGGAACGTCTCATTACCGCTTTGTGTTTAGCAAGATGTGTGACCTACCGATCGAAGTAGAGCACAAGGCATATTAGGTTGTCTGCCAAATCAACTTGGAATGTTGAAGTCAAAATGGAAGGGCCCATATGTTGTTGTTGGACCTAGAGCAAATAGAGTCGTAGAGATCAAAGGCATGGAGAATGAGGCAGAACCATTTGTAGTCAATGGCCAAAAATTGAAACATTTCCTTAGGCAAGTCGACGCTTGTATGGTGGAATAAATTCTGTTGTGCAATGTCCATTCATTTGAGTAAAAATTAGAAAGACTCGGACTCTTATGCTGGCCAGCTAACACATGCCCAATCAAGAACAACATAAGGAACTAAGGGAGTTTGGTAAACTCGGCCGCGTAAAGGTTCAAAAGTTGGGTAGAATGTTAACGAGCAGAACTGCGATAAAAATGTAAAAATGTAAAAAGTGAGGTAAAATGAAATTTGTTTGCCAGAAGGAAAAAAAATTCATATTTGTGCACTTTCAAAACTGTCCAGACAAGACGAATACCCTAGTGGAATCATTGACAGATCAAGAAAATAAATAGAGCTTAGGACACTTAGGGCCCAACCTATGAGAAAAACTCCCCTAGCCCCATTACGTCCCAATGAATTAAGACCTCTCTAATCCATTACTTAATCGCAAAACCTATGAATATATGCTTAGAAAGAACTTCCTGAGAGAATTTACCCGAGTGAATTTGAGAGAAGAACCATGCACTGCTTGAAATCAGCTCTTGACTTTAATTGTTAACTAAACTTACTTTATGTCAACTGTCTGGTTTGCGCGTCAAATATACATATGCTGGTGCTTCGTTATTGAGTCTGTGTTTTCTCTTTCGCATTTCCGTGTTTCTTGAGTCTTATCATTCTTTTTCTTTGTTTTCTTTCTTCTTAGTCAGGGAAGTATAATCCGTAATGACCGTAATCCAGCCAGTATGAGCTAACTTATACTTGAGGGCAAGCACGCCTTAAGTGTGAGGAAGTTTGATCAAGCCAGATTTCGGCCATTAAATTCGGTTGCAATTGAGAAAACAACTGCATAATCTGCACAAAAGGTGTTAAATTGGAGCAGGTGAACAAAAGATGTTGATAAGATAGGCTGGGTTGGGCAAGTAGTACTAGTGGAAGGCTGAATATGGAAGACCTCAAGAATGGAAGACCAGCGAGCCAAGTGATACGTCAACGAGAGGCAGGATCTTGCACTGATGCTTTGAGAAGATCACATTCAAGAAATGCTAGCCTTGGAACATTGTAAGGATTGTGAGTACGTAGGCATAGGAAAATGCCTCACACATGCCCTAAGAAGCGGGTATATAAACAAAGGGCGAGTCCAACACTGGAAAAGGGACAACATCAATTCTAAAAAAAGTTCCTAAGTGTTGAGTTCTTGGGGGAGAGATGGAGAAGACGTAGAAAGCTACATTCAAGATCCCGAGAACACCCTCAGCCCGCATTTAACCTAGCTCCGATCCTTAGCCAAAAATCTTTAAACCTTTCGTTGTTGTCACTTATGGAGAAATTCCATGTTGAACAATCGTAGTTAGAAGTTTATGCTTCGCTTGTAGTTAATGGAGTTGAAGCTAGACTTGTTTTATCTTTATGCTTTCGAATGTTAATAGTTGAATCGTCTTCCCAATCTCGTTGTGAAGTATTATGAATGGTGTATTCTTTATTATTTCAAGTGCTAAGTGTCAAATCTTATTTGTTGATTCCGCCAATTAAGTGTTTTGCATAGTGTAAGTTTCATTGTTAGAAATAGGAAACGAAGCTCGTAGTTAAATTTGTTGATGAAGAGTAAGAATAGTTTAGATGTCATGTTCATTGTATAAAGCATGTTCAATCTCGTGTCAAGGTGTTTGTGTTAAAATATTTCCTTTTAATGAGTATTATGTAGTTTAGGTAGATAAGTTCAACTCCAGTCAATTAGGCAGTTTATAGCTATCATTTTTTGTATTGCTTCGTTTTTAACTCAATGAACCTCACCGGAAGTTCAGTCCAGGGACTCCATAACTTTCGGTTCTAAGATATAGAATTGGGAAGGGACGGAAATGGATGAGTTGGAGTGGTCCAGCATAGTACAAACGAGTTTTTCTAAGGGTTTAGTGTCAAGTGTCCAAGGGGGACCACATATCCTGCAATGTATAACCGAAAGGTAGTATAAGTTGTAGGTTGTTTGTTTCAACTTTAGTTAGTAGAACCTCCTTGCATGCACCACAGCACACTTGAGCACGTACTTTTTCAGATCTGAATGCTTTAAAAAATCTGTTTCTCTTAAGTATGTTTAATTTTCTTGAACGTGATTAGTTAATTTATTTGAGTTAAGTAGGTAGTTTCCCACAATACATGCATAGCGGCATCTCTACCCTTCCAAAGCACACCTTCAACCTGGGCAGACAACCAGTCCTCGTGGGATCGACACCCCTGCTTGCGGATACTAGTTTAGTAGTCATAAGGAAAATGGGGAACTACACAACTCTTTGACGAACCTAACGCGCTTTCAACGACAATGTGAACTAATTCAGATCATCCGAATCAAAGTCGTATGGATCTTCTTTTTTCTTTCCATAGAATTTTGGCAACACAATCAATAAGGCCAACTTGATCTCAATAGATTGCATCCCTTCTGGAAGTTTTATGGGATTCGGGGGATCATTAGTCAAATGACAGATGAGGTCCTCCAATCGGGGATCTTCATCTCGATCCATCATTTTCTCCTTGGGATTTGACTCTTGGTTCGGAATCCATGCTAGCTTCTCCTCTCCTTCAGACTCCGAGTCTTCAAATAGGGCAGCATAAAACCCTCTTATCTCCTCGGGTGTCGATAACTGCCTCTTCAACCTCTCTGCAATCCTTTCGATTTTAGGATCGAATAGCAACTGAAGATGTGAGGATATCCATAAATTGAAAGGAAAATAAAAAGAAGACAAAAATAGAAACAAATTAGAAGAAATATATACACAGAACACAAATCAAAAACAAACTATGCTATTCCCCAACAACAACACCATTTGATGTAAGCAGGTTTTGGACGTGCTATCATTGGGCAACATACCACCCGCATCAAAGTTTGTTTAGTTTCCCACTTTCATGTGCTACTATTGGCTAGTATTTGGTAAGTCGAGTTGTGGATTCCACGAGGAATAGGTAATCTGTCTCGTTTGACCGTATTCTGATGCTTGGCGATGCCACTACACCTAATTTTAAGTATTGTGGGAAACTAATGAAAGATTAACTAAGGGAATTAAAAACAACTAACGAGGCAGTGAAAAGGCGTACATAAAAGATTAAATATAACTGAGACATACTTACGGACATCACAATTAATTAACTTGTTTTTATGTAGTCAAAAGCTTAAATAAAGTATATAAAGGACAAATAGCTTGCAAGTACACAGGTTGACATCCACAGATTACGACAAAAATAAACTAATAGCTAACTACTGAAATAAAAACAGAGAGCAATTTTTTTGCCATTTCAAGTAACTTTTGTTATGGGCTAGTGGTCCCCTTTCTTAAATTTCTCTTTTCCACTTTTGCAGAAATTAAACCTAAACCTACTTGTCCTTCACTCAAGACTACTAACAGGTTTGTCCCCTCTTTCTTTCCCAAACTCTACTGTTTCAAAGCTGGAGATTATAAAGATGCCGGAATGAGTTCAGGTGAGAGCTTGTTTTGCCGGAAAATTAAAGAAAATAAACACGACTATGACTTTAACTGTCTAACTGATTTGCTAAATACTATTAACGAATCTACTCTAATCCCTGAATTATCTATTCTAACAGCCCTACTTAAAGAGACGCTAACTTTACTACCTAGATTGTAAGCATGCATTTAAAAGCAACGACGAGTAAATAAACAACACGAGCAGAAAAGAAGTAAAACATAACCACCTTCAAGGTAAATATAGCTCCAAAATAAGGACAATTCAAAATCATAACATTCAAACTAAGATAAGAAATTAAGCTTAAATAAACTAGGTTCAAGGCTCTCGGCCTCTCCCGATTACAACTAAAACGACAAATAAATAAAAGATCAAAATGTTGTTTGATGTCGAATCTTCCACACAAGAGAACTGAATGACGGGCTGAACTACGGACTAGACGGCTGAAGGTTGGAACTCCCTAGCACTGAACACCGACCAACTACTCCGGGTAGTTGGGATGAGCTGAAGGTAAACAGAATATGTTGTGCTATGTGTAACTATGTGTGGCTCGAAACTGAAAACTCTTCTTCCTGCTCCCTCTTCTAGCTTTTATACCAGTTACTTAGGGCTTGCATCCAAGGTATGATCACATACCATGCATCCTATTTGACCTTATCATGTGCCTTAGGCTTTTTAATCCTTGGATGTGATTTTTTCTAAGTGTTGTCCTAGCCAGCATACCATACTGGTCTTCTTTCTGCCTTCTTCACTTCCACTTCTCACCGCCAACCATCCTGCTCCCAGCATTGATATCTCATCAAGTACTTGCACCATTGGCACACTTTCGTGCAGATCTAATCATAAAAAGACACAATTTAATCCGAAATTCACGGTCAGAATTTGGCCTGATCATGTGTCTATAGAAAGAAACGTCTTATTATCACGACGTGCAAATGGACATCTAATTTCCGAACCATCCTTTTTAGAGGATTGTTGCACCCCAAAATTTATAATAGTGTATGTAACCCATCAATAAAATCCTGAATAAATTCTCTTGTGATAAAATTTCTCATATACATCCACTCATTTCATGGAAATATATCCATTTCATCACCATATCATATGAAAAAAAAAAACGAATATAGTAACATTACAAGAAAATACGAAATTCTAGTCCCTGCATTATCAAAATTTGCATTTTTTGTCTCTAGTTCTAAAAGTCGTCTAATTAAGCATGTAAACTATTGCATGTACCACAAAAATAGAATTTAGCAGTGTTAATTAACAAAGAATAATTTGTTGGGGTTTTAAATGTTCCGTTGAAGGAATCCCCTTCCTGGGATCTACTAGGTTAATATAAGAAATTCTTTTACCAATTAAAACACCCTACTTTGCACTAGAATGCAAGTAAGCATGCATTAAAGGAATTTTAAATCCTAAAACATGCTTCTACATGGTTTTTGATTTTTACCTTGTTGAATCTCCAAAGATTCGACAATGGCTTGCTCCTTCGCCATGTGAGTTGAATGTTTTCAACCTTAGATCTTCTAATCTGTTCCCTACTCCTAGGTTTGAAAATTACAGTGGAACAATATCTATCAAACCTATAGTACTTGAAAAAGAAATAAGAGAACAAAGAACTAGGTTTAAAACCTAGTAAAATTCAAAAATTATGTACTGTGTGCTAGTGTATTTTTGAAATTGCTAGCTAGGTTTTGGTTCAAGTGATTTCTCTTCATTCCTTTCTCCTATATATAGAGTTGTAATGGGCTAGATTAGGGATCTAAGGAAATTTGGACTGGGCCTCCCTGTTGGACTTTACTAATTAAATTGAGCCCCAATTTAATATAAGCCCAACAGAATATTAATTTGTACCACTATAGAAATTAATATTGGCTTACCCGTCTAAATCCATATTACAGAATATATAGGCTTCATTTTAATTAATTTATTTCCCGTATTTAAGATTCTAATATCTATTAATTAATTTAAACCTGTTGTTGGTTTTAATTAATTAATATCTTTTGCCAAGAGTGCTTCAGTTCAAACTTCTTTATTTATTATACTTTGGAATAAATTCCAAGCCGGCTGGGCTTCTGTATAATAAAACATTTCATTGAACTCCTCTTGGGAATATTATCAACCCGAACTCTTCCGAGACACGATTTAATATAATAACAATCGTAGCACCTTTTAGTCATTAATTATCACTGCCCAAGATATCCGGATTCTTGGGCTACGAAAAGCCCGCACCTTTTGATAAATTAAAGTAATGCATAATCAATAACGTATGGTCAATGTTATATGCAAAGCTTAAGAAATAAATATCACTGAGACCTCATTTTCATTAATCAGCAAGAAAGACTTATCTCACATGAATCATTTCAGTGTTATACCACACTAGTGTCTTTTGTTTACCAATGCTAGTAAACGTTTTGGACTGACACTGCAACATTTCACGATAGATTGTCTAAGTCTATCTAGGTTGTGAAACTTAGTTTTTCTTTTGCAAGAAACCGACTAAGGAACCTTCAGTGATAACCTTATCACCACTCAGTCTATAATGCAAAAGACCTAGACTTATTTGCTTAATCATAATGAATTATAAGAAAAACAATATGAAAAGAAAATCAATGTGACAAAAATATAATCTTCTCATAAAATGAGAAATAAGGATTTACAAGTACAAAGCAACTCAAAGGTTGCTTTTCAGTATATATCCTAACAAAAGGATCCAAAGGTTAATGGATCAAGGTTCACTTAAGGATCTAATTCTAGAACCTTTTACAACCTGCGAATCCTGCTTGAAAGGTAAATGACTAAGAGACCTTTTAAAGATAAAGGGTATAAAGCCAATGAAATACTAGACCTCATCCATTATGATGTATGTGGTCCAATGCATTCGATGCATCAGTTACCTTTCACAGACTAGCAGAATAAACGCTTAGATGAATAGTTGTCAACTCAAGCTAGAGGAGGTTTTCAATACTTCATCACTTTCATTGATTGTTATTCGAAACAAGGATTCGTTTATTTGATGCGCTGCAAGTCAGAATCATTTGAAAAGTTCAAAGAATTCAAGGCACTTGTAGAGACGTTTCATAGTAAAACAATCAAGTGTCTATGGTCTGACCGTGGAGACGAATATCTTATCAATAAGATTTTGGACTACTTGCCAAAAGTGAGAATCAAATCCCAATTGACCTCGCCTGGCACACCTCAGTAGAAAGGCGTGATTGAAATGAGAAAATAGAACACTCCTAGAGATGGTTCGATCAATGATGAGTTATGCTCAGCTACCCACTTCGTTTTGGGGATATGCGCTGGAAACAACAGCCTACACGTTAAATAACTTACCATCAAAATCAATATCAACGACCACATGAGTTGTGGACTAGACGTAAGTCTAGTCTAACGCATCTCATAGTGTGGGGTTGTCCAGCACATGTGTTGGATAAAGATCAAAGTAAATTGGAATCTAGACCTTAGGTATGCTTATTTGTAGGATAACCTAGGGGAATGGAAGATTATGAATTTTATAGTCTTCGAGATAAGATGGTATTCATTAGCACGAATGCCAGATTCTTAGAAGAAGACTATGTAAAGAATCATAAATCCAGTGGTGTGATTGCTTTTGAAAAACTAAGAGAAATCACACAACCAACAATTCAAGAAAGGACAACAAACACACCTACAACCCGATGGCTATGTAGTTAAGGGCAAAGAACATATGCTCTGGAAGCTTAAGAGGTCCATTTATGGTCCCAAGCAAGCATCCATATCATGAAATGTCTGTTTTGATCAGACAGTCAAATCCTTTGGATTTGAATAGTGCCCTGATGAAAGTTGTGTGTACAAAAAGATTGAAGGTGCAAACATTGTCTTCTTGATACTCTATGTAGATGACATTCTTTTTTTTGGAAACAACAAAACAATGTTATCAAAAGTTAGAGAGTGGTTGTCTACACAATTCGAAATGAAGGATATGAGATGTGCTAGACACATTCTTGGGATCAATGTTATTCGAGATCACCAGAATAGAATGTTGTGCTTATCCCAAGAATCCTACATTGATATCGTGCTCAAGCGTTTGAAAATGCATAATTCCAAGAAAGGGTTCTTACCTTTTCAGTATGGAATTTCCTTATATCAAGACATATGTCCAAAGACACAAAGTGAGATAGAGGAGATGAGACAGATTCCATATGCTTCAGTAATTGGAAGTCTTATGTATGTTATGCTATGCACGAGGCCTGATATTAGCTTTACCGTTGGCATGGTGGCAAGATATCAGTTCAACCTAGACCGAGGATACTGAACTGCGGTAAAGAATATACTCCAGTACATGAAGAGGACTAAGGAGTATATGCTAGTTTACCATGCATCTGAGTTGTGTCCTTTGGTTATTCCGATTCAGATTTTCAAACTGACTGAGACTAGAGAAAATCTACCTCGGGCTATGTGTTCACATTAGGTTGTGGAGCCATCACATGGAGGAGTGTGAAACAAAAATGTATCGCAGACTCCACCATGGAAGCTGAATATGTGGTTGCTTCCTCCACCATAGAGAGGAAGTATCACATCATTCGGGATATAGTGCGCGGAGGAGACTTTGAGGTGACCAAGATCGCATTAGAGGACAACTTGACAGAACCTTTCACTAAGAACCTACTCGGCACGACGTTTACTCATCATGTGGAAGCGATGGGAGTCAGATGTATCGATAACCTAGACCTGCTTTCTGTATAAGTGGGAGAATAGGCAATGTGTGTATACTCAAAAGCTTGTTTTTAGTATAAGTGGAAGATTGTTAGGGTATATACTGAAAAGCAAGCTTTAAGCTGCTTTGTATTTGTAAAACCTTATTTCCCAATTTATGAGAAGATTATTATTTTATCACATTGATTTGCTTTTCATATTGTTTATCTTATAATTCGCTATGATTAAGCAAATATATCTAAGTCTTTTGCATTATAGACTGAGTGGTGATCAGGTTATTACTGAAGGTTCCTCAGTTAGTTTCTTGCAAAAGAAAAACTAAGTTTCACAACCTAGATAGAATTAGCCAATCTATCGCGAAATGTTGCAGTGTCAGGCCAAAACCTTTGCTAACCTTGGTAAACAAAAGACACTGGTGTGGTATAGTACTGAAAGGATTCACGTGAGATAAGTCTTTCTTGTTGATTACTGAAAGACGAGGTATCGATGATATTTATTTCTTAATATTTTTATATAACATTGAGCATACGTTATTGATTATGCACTGCTTTGATTTATCAAAAGGCGCCGGCTATTCGTATCCCAAGAATACTGATACTTTAAGCAGTGGTAATTAATGACTAAGAGGTGCTAGGATTGTTATTGCACTGAATCATGTCTTAGGAGAGTTCGGGTTGATAATATCCGCAAAAGAAGTTCAATAAAATGTTTTATTAAACAAAAGCCCGACCGGCTTGAAATTTATTCCAAAGTTTAATAAATAAAGAATTTTGAACGAGACCACCCTTGACAAAAGATATTAATTAATTAAAACTATCAGCAAGTTTAAATTAATTAATGGATATTAGAATCTTAAACACGGGAACTAAATTAATTAAAAAGGAAGCCCATATTTTCTGTAATTTGGATTTAGACGGGTAAGCCAATATTAATTTCTATAGTGATACAAATTAATATTCCATTGAAGCGGATTTCTTCAATGGAATGATTAAAACCCCAACACCAAGCCTGCGCTTGATTTCTGGTTCTTACATGTTATAGTCTATCGCAGGTCAGTCAAACCCACTCCTGTCAATACCCTCGGATCATTTCCAGTTACTCCATCTCACCTCTTCTTCTTCCTTGACCGCGGGCACCAAACATCCCACTACATCAGAGCGCTTCTTCATCGTCTGGGCTTTTTTTTAGAATAAGGTATGCTCTATAAATTCTTAAATCTCCAGTGGAATTATTGTTTGCATCTGTAGAGTGCGAATTTGATACATAATTCATACTTGTGTGCTAATTTCGACATCTACTGAATAAATCATTTCAACATTTTCACTCCCAAAAATTTGGATTGTATGAAATTAAGTCTAATGCTATCTCCAAGCTCCAATTTTTGTTCTAGTTTTTCTTGTTTAATTTCTTTTTTTTTTTTGCCGGTCATCAGATTCTTCTTCAATCCCATCTAAATCAAGCTAAGTCATACGCATTCGTGCCTATGTAATCAAGTCTCATTATCTCTCCAAACCCCATGGAATACAATCATGCGTAACCCACTCGATCGCAACACATTCAAACAGCATATGGGAAAAAAGAGAAAACCGCGTGCCTAATGGAAGTGGCTGTCGAGTTGAGTGATGTGACAATGTAGTAGATCGGATGAGGAAATCACAGATTACAAATCTAGCTTGTGGAATAGAGCCGCTAATAACTTGCTTCTCCACGCATTCGAAAATGTTCCATGGAGAAGTTCAGTCGCAAATTTGACGAATAAGGCTGAGGAGTAGGGCTTCAGGCACATATTTGTTTGGTCATTATCGGAATTGACTAGAGCTATTTTAGTCATTCCCCTTTTCAATCCTCTTTTCTAACCAATTCACCAAACAATGTTTTAAGCTATTTAATAGTTTATCTACCTTACCAAACAACCACACATGACACACTATCTGCCCAAAGCATGGTACACTTTCACAAATTCTAACATCACCAGCTTTAACATAACATGTCTAGTGAATAGGCCCTTAAGAGGTTGAGGAACATTTTTGGGAGAAAATTAGGCAAAAATGTGAAAAGAGACCTGAAATGATATTACCTCTCATATTCAGGTAACTCTAATGTGCACTTTCTTCTCCAAGACTGCAAATGTGCAAATCCCCATATCCAGGACCAAATTTAAAGTTCACTCAATTATATTTAAGGTTAATTGCACCAAAATGTCATAATATTTTACCAAAATTGTAAATTCGACTTGAATTTTAAATGTATATATGCAATAATGATACAAAGTCTTTTTTTTATTTATTTAACATTCTCGAAAATTCTCCAATAACGAAAACTAACATAATTTTTCAACATGGACAATAACTTTCGGTGATTAATATTTGTTGGCAAAAATATCACCACAATTGAAAATTATTACAAATCTACTACGGAACCGTTTGGTAGGTCCGATGCGTACAGCCACGTCAGGATAAAAAAAATGAGATAGTGTATCATGTTTGCTAAGATAATCAGAGATGATTGGTGTGTTTGGCTGCCATTACAAAACTATTTAACTGTTACTTATCAAAATCTGCAAACCAAGCAACAAGTAAAGTATCAATTTTATTCTTAAAGAAACTAGAAAATACCAAAAATATCCTCAGCAGCCCTAGTTCTAATTTGGCACTCCTATTCTTCTGCATTCATATCCACGACTATTGTCACACCATTCCCGCCACTAACCTTAAACCTGAAGGCATTGTTGGTCGCAAATTACCCGACGTGTGGGTTGCGTGCAGCGCCGTCTTCTTCGACTTCGAGACGTGTGGAAAATTATTGTGGTGAATATTTCCCCTATACCTTTGTTTGTTGGAATCCATACAATTTATTGGCTTTGTTGTCAAAATTCATGAAATATATGCTAATTATTTTATTTGTTTGCTTGTTAGAGCTATTGTTCATGGATTATCTTATGTATTTTGTGATTTCCGTATTTTTAATTGGAGGTGATGGGCCAAGCATCAATCTGTCCATTTGTACGTAATATTACTTGAAGGCCAAATGATATGTATAATACATATTTGTGTGTTGTTCGTCAATTTGGGAGCAACATGACACCTTCTGTACACTTTTTTTTGTTGGACGATGTTGTATGACATTAGTGTCTCAATTTGATATTAGATTTATATGGCTCTTTTTGAAATTTCTTTCTGTATTGACGAACAATGTTGTTGGTCATATTTGGTTTGTTGTTTTTACAGACTTCGTTGCTTGCATTATCTTGCATTTATTGTTTTGTTAGTATTCGCAAGACTAGCCTTGAGGCTGTGCCACCAACTTGCCGCCTGAGTTGTGCATTTTACTTTATTACAGTTGTGATTTCTCAGTCGACCTGTTGTCCCTTTTGTGTGTTCTGATTGTGTGTAGTTTACTTACATGCTGCCCATTTCGTTTAAGTTTATCATGGCTGACTTACGAGCTTCTACACATATGCACGGCATGAGCACCGAGACACAAGGTAACTGCTCTAACACGCTCCTGTACTCTACCCAATTTTGTCCATGTTCTTTCTCATGATACGATTTGAATCTCGGTCTATTTTATGCAGGAAGCACTGAAACAGGGTAGAACAAACGTTTGAAATCCGACAAAGGAAGACGGAGTTGGTCCCAGAGAGAAGAAGAGATTCTTCGTGCATCGCTGAAGGAACTTGTGGCCCTAGGATGGAAATCGGACAACGGTTTCAGGGTGGGCTACTTGAACAAGCTTGAAGAAGCGCTACGCCATGAGTTTCCAGACACGAATTTGAGAGTACACCCGCATATTGTCTCCAAGCTCACAGCGTGGAAGAAGAACTACTACTCGTTACAGGGCATCTTGAGTCGTAGTGGGGTTGGGTTTAACCTTAGAGGAGACCATACCATTGACTGTGACGATGAGCAGTGGGAGCATATCACGAGGGTAATAACCAACAAGGCTTCATATAGGTATTGGCATTGCAATATTTTAGTCTTAATAAATATTCAAATGTGGACTAATCCCTTATCTCCATGATGTACGTTTTAGGTTGACGTAAATGCAAGACTGATGCGCAACAAATCATGGCCATATTGGGAGGATTGGCAAGTGATTTTCGGAAAGGACCGAGCAAATGGTGCAAATGCCGAGGACATCCTGGAAGCAGTTAATAACCTATCTTCAGGGGACAACCTACGAAATCTGGATCGAGGTGTTAGTGTGGAAGACATCTTCCACAATGATCATGTGGAAGATAACAATGCACAAGATGGAGCAGAAGATAGCATGTCCCAAATTGCGAAAGAAAGTCCACTTCCTAAGCGATCTGGTAGGAAGCGAAAATCGGATGACTATGTGGACGCTATATTTAACCTAGTTGGTAAGATGCACGAGGACACAAACGCCAGACTTGATGGGCTGTCAACACGGATAGGGTATGAGGTTGATCTAAGTAATGCACGGAAAGAATTGTTCGCCATTTTGGGTCGTATACCCGGATTATCACTCGACGAGAAATTCGACGTCAGTGAAGCTCTTGTCAAGCAACCGGAGAGGCTAGATCTCTTTATGGGTTTACCTGATTCTGCAAGGCCCGCTTACGTTATCCGCATCCTTACAGAGAAGCGTAAGGAAAAGCGTTAGCTTCACGGGTATGATCCGGTAGCGGGGGGTCCTTGATTTGTGACTGTTTATTTGGGCCTTGCAATTTTTGGTTGTACTGCCGTGAAGTTGTAGAAGAAGACAATGGTTGCTTTTGCTGTGCAGTGGTCCTTTTTTTGCTATATGATATGTGATGCTATATTTTCCAACCAAATATTATGTATTTATGTTACCCGAAGGAACCGATGCATTTTCCACTATGTTGATATTAACAGCTTTTAAATCCAGCATTTGCAAGTGTTTTAATGCTAATGAATATGTGTACTTGTATGCTTGCAGCAATTAGTAATGAATTTCAATTATTAATGCTTTTTCGTATATACGGTTTAATTAGTTAGAATTTTACACGATTAGCTTCAACCATTATTTAGCTAACTCAATCATCGATATTGGTTTGTTGAACCTTGGGGGATGTTTTGAACACCACGAGAGTTGTTCGCCATTAAGGAAGAAGAAGGGTGTGAAGAACGTGAAGAGCCTACTGATAAATCGATGCGTCATGGAGGAACATAAGCAAAGAAGATCAAAAATTTCGATGGAAATAACAGAGTGAGCTTGGAGGAGTACTTTATAGTAGCTGATTCAGCGGTGAAGCTGGAAGCTGGTTGTGCCGGAGATAAGGCGATACGCGCCAGGAAACAACTAAGGAATTAGTGAAAGCGCCTGAAATTGAGATTAGTTGGGGAGACGAATAGAAGCGCGATACAAATTTTAATGCGATTAAGTTTACGGAAAATTTGTTATGCAACATTCGTCGAACATAACATATATAACATATAATTTGCACTTCAATCCGTTACAAACGGATTTTTCCACCATTTGGTCGGGCTTGATGAACCACACGAGCTTGCATTCGACGAACCGTGTGCCTTTTGATCTTTAGGAGGATGTGGTGGGTAAACATTCTGCAATTTATATCCCGTCTCGCCGTCCGGGCCAACGACGTAGCAATAATGTCCCTTGTCGTTGGTTGACTCCTGGTCCAAAGGTTGGGTATCGTTGTGGAAAAGTTTTCGTCGTAGCTTTGTTGAAGGATTAGCAATTGGGGAGTTCACCTCCTCACTAATACCTTTTGTGAGTTGTTCATTCAGCTCGTCCTGATCGGTCGGTATTGTGTTGTCAGAAATAACAATTACATCCTTCTTGCGTTCACGCTTGATTTGGTCCGATCCAAATAAACTCGCAAGGTTCGAGAACTCCGGTTCTCCACGATAGTAGTATGCAGCCGCGAATGGAATTTTCTACAAAATTTGTGGAAGCACATCAATTAATTGATTTGTATAACGTTATAATTCCACACTTTTATATGCTATGTCACCAATTGTTGAAATAGCAAGTGCTTTTATATTTGTGTAAATAATATTTTCCAATATGGACCATACTACTTATTTCATGTGGACGGAAGATTCATGATTATCATTTCATGGTTTCACATTACAAATGGAAAAGCTCCTCTTTTGGATAAATTTCATGGTTACATATACTTGTACACAACCAAATCTGCCGCATAGTGTATATTATCTCATTTGCGATGGAAAAGAAAGACCATATACTTTATTATTGCTAAATTTGGATTAATTACACTCGATATCTTGAACATTGATTTAACTATTGATTTTTTTTAATAGAGATACTAAAATTCTCTTAATTTATATTTCATACAAAATACAAACATAGAATCAGTCAATTTATTAATTATATTTCCATTTATTAAAATCAAGAGTAGAATAAGTTTTAGAAAAACTATTATGTATCCCTTTTCCTTATATAATTTTACGTATGAGATTGACCCTTATTTTTAGTTATTAATTTTCATTAAGACCTTGTGTAATTATATTCTCTCAGATGGATCTTTAATCAACACGTTAAACTTGACCATTGTGTATTGAATTACCTGGAAGATGACCTTCCAAAGGTCATCGTCTGCAAGGATAGTATTTGTGTGGACATCCGAGTACATTCCAGGGAACCTAACGATCTCCTTGAACGTGGAATAACGATTCTCCAACTCCTGCAGCCTCACGTACAGGTTGTCCCAAGAGAAGCGAAACCCAATTTTTGCATATATAGCATCGCCTGCCGCTAGAAAAAAATGGGGTGGAAATATGGTACCTTTCCAATTTTGTTCATTCTTCATAGAAACCATAGTGCTCAATAGTATACCATCAATCTCTGGAGTCCAATTGGATTTGTAGAAAAATGTGCTTTGTTGGGGGATGTTCATCGACATTTTCTACAAAGACTTGGTTTACAAGATGGTTTGGGTGCTTCTGGTAGCTTTAGCTTGGGTTTATTCTGATACTAGCCTACATACATGTATATATATATATTCAAGCTAGTCCTGTTGCTGACAACTACAACTCAAATGTTTTAATATGAGTTACTCAAATGTTTTAATATGAGTTAATATGATTTACATTTGTTTTGAGGGCTCCACCTGCATCAATGCAGCCTTTGCAATTACCCATGTCTGAAGGAGTGCTTTATGAAGCATTGCTACATGACATAAAGTAATGCTTTATGGATGATTCATTATGGAATACTTTGTGGTCAAACCTTGATATATGAAACCTAGGGTACCCTACTACTGATACATTATTTGGATTATGTGACAAACTGAGGTTTCTTTGACTGAATTATTGCTTCCTTCCCCCTATCCCAATTCGTCCCACTCATCATTCCATGGATGAATTTCTACAGAGGTATTAGCTGTGGACAACAGATGTATTAGTTAGAAACTTTCTTCTCAACATTTGTAAAATTCCATACAAGTTACTAGGACATAAATACAAATGACATCGTGCTTGATGTTCATCAAACGTTTGTAAAAAGAACCAATATGCGTGCATTCCAGTTTGTGAGCCACTGAGTAGCAATCTCCTACCCTTTCCACATGTAGTAAAGGGGCAAGGTTCGACACGTCAAGCTTCGGCTTCGTGACCCTGCAAAAAAAGATAAGTAAACACAAAAAAATTAGTTCGTCAGTACATTGTCCATTCGCAAAGAAATGCAGAATCAAATATCAAAAGCATGTTCAATTTGATAAATTGATTAGAATAACTATGGAATCGCACTATAAGCCACATTGCTTGGGCCATGTCATCTCTTTTCTGATTCCATTCCAATGTTGATTCTACCCCATCGATGTAATTGATATTGTCGTGCTCGTCAAGGTGTTCTTGCGCTTGAGCGTCCATATCCAGTTGTTGTTCGACTGGGTCGACAACCATCTCACCGCGTATAAAATTGTGTAGTAAGAAGCACGCCATGATAAGTCTTGTTTGAACCTTGATTGGGTAAAAACTGGCACTACGTAGTATTCCCCAACGCATCTTCATCACACCAAAGGCACGCTCGATAACATTACGGGCCATGGTGTGTTTCATATTAAACATTTCCCTGGGATTCTGCGGCCTCTCAGTGGTGGGTCCCCATTCTTTCAAGTGGTATCTGACACCTTTGTATGGTGTTAGAAAACCTTCACTATTTGCGTAACCGTTATCGCACAAATAGTAGTTTCCTAAACAATGCACACAAGGTAAAAAAATTAACGCACAGCCATTTAATTTCATTCTTTCTCCAGTTTTATGGATAAAATTTGAGCAGTGTAGTGAGTAACCACTCACCTCTAGGGACTTTTAACCCGTGGACCCTGTTGACGGCATCGCGTAGTACCCTAGAGTCTCCTGCTGATCCTTCCCACCCAGGTAGAACATAAACGAACCGCATATTCTGGTCGCAAACAGCCAATGTATTGGTAGAGATTTGTCCATTTCTCATCCTATATTTGGGCTTATCTGCTTTGTTTACAAGCACATTAATATACGTCCCATCGAGCGCTCCAAGACACCCCTATCCACATTAAAACAGATTGCAAATTAAAATTTCAATGCTTGTATCATCCAGGAGTTACGTGTAACTCAACGAAGGTACAAGTATAAATAGATATACCTTGAAACACTTCCACCTTGAGTCAGTGCAATCCTCTGTTATCGGCTCTGGTTTAACCAAAAGAATTCCATGCAGCTTCAATATAGCATATAAGACTGAATGGAGATAGTGGGAAACCGTCTGCCCTGACCTCCAGAAATCAAAACGGACGATCCTATTTTTCTTGTGATGAGCTAGTATACATAAAAACATTGCTACTTGCTCCTCAATGCTAACATATGTTCCATCAGACAGGTCGCCCACATGTCTCAACAGCAAACAGAGCCTACCAAAAGTGTTCCGGTCCATACGCAAGTTTACTATACAATCTGTGTCTGTAACTCCTATCAATCTATTCAAGTGCTTCACCTGATCTGGAATTCTACCTAGCATTGTATATGGTGGAATGGATACACTTCGTTTTCTTTTTTTGGATCTTATCCGCAACATAACAATTATGTCAGCCAAGATGACAGTGTCCACGAGATACTTTTGCAATACCTCCTCTAAAATAATATACATACATGAGGGGGAGCTATTGTTACACGTCATCTTTTCAAATCCTACAGAGAAAACTATATCAGACTACCAAAATTGTGTATGGTAGAAAAAGATGCGGTTGGAATTGGAAATAATAGATAGATGGAAAAAGAGCAATTTTCAACATCAGATTATATCTAAATTCATGCTCCAGGACATGCTTCGAGTTCACTGAGCATTTCAACACATGTAAACTGGTGAAATCTGGAATAAAAAATGTTGCAGACTTAAACCCAATTATAATGCAATTGTTATTAAAAAAAAAAAGCTTTTCGTAATCGGGTAGGTGGAGAATCAGGATCAGACTCAAATTATAAAAAGCATATACGACCAATTGCCCGCTTCGGAGCTTCAGACTTATATACATATCGATGAAGTGAATTCGTTTACGGAGAAGAGAAAACCAAACACCAAGTTCAAAGTACGGTAATATCAAATGTTGACAGAAAAATTAAGACAATGCAAAGTTAGAGGGAGAGTAATTTGAAGGAATTACATACACCCACTAGGGAAATTGCAGTACAATGGACCGAATAAACAGAACATAGTACCCAGATTCGATTGCGGTAGTAAATTAGTATCACAACTAAAAATGAAAAGAAATTCGGTAATCTCCTCCCAAAAAATTGCAGCTACAAAATTCGCCTAAACCACACTCATACAAATCGCTGTCCTCTCAAATACAAGAGTTCACAGAAAAATTTACGGTGCAAGAAAGGAATTCCATACCTTAAATATCTATCCCACAACCACCAGTGCCTCAACTCAAATCTAGGGCAATACTTAGGTACCTCAAGAACTAATCGCAAGAAATATACTACTCGCGATGAAGAATGGAGAGAGTGTGTAGTAGAAGAAAGATGGTAGATGAGGGTTAAGGGCATGGAAAAGCTCTGGTAGTAGAGAATAGTGAAATGGAGGCATAGTCGAGAGAAAATGCAGTGTAATACAAACAAGGGAGGGTAGTACAGACAAAATGTCATATTATCTGGGTCCACTTCCCCATGAATGCTTATAATTGCACCTATTTGGTGCGATTCTTTATCTGGATAAAGTGCTGATTTTGGGCGGGCCTTCACCTGACCGATGACGAAACACGGGTCTTAGAGATAAGTAAACTTTACTACCAAATACTAGTTCAACTATGATATCTCAACTATCCATGCCAAATCAATGTTACCAAACAGCCCCTCAATGTTTTACCAACATCTTACCAACATATATGCATCTTATTATCTCAAAGAAAACAACTTTTTTTAGTTATCTAATTTAATTTTAAGAGATTGTCTGATTCGCCGCCCCATTCGAAAATGCCTATAGGCTTGCTCGGAGCCGATGATTGCTTTAATTTTCACAAGGTAATGCACCCCGACTCCCGTCCCACACAAGATTACTGCTGTTTCCACAAATTTTATTTACTTACTAATTCCACGGGGAATTTGTTAATCATTTAATACTTTCCATGAAATTGCTGAAACTGTCCCACAAAATCAGGTGAATATATCTTAGCAATTACTAGTTGTTTGATGATAATGATGAAAAGGAATGTTGTCATTGGCATGATTATGCTGAATTTTTCCTAACCAAAGACTGCACTCATGGTGTTCGAGAACATGCGTAGCTGAAATGTACCTTCAGTTGTTACCAGACAAATTTCTTACTAAAATAGTAATGGAACAATACTATCTTGGAAAAGCAGAGGGAGCTTTGAGACAGCTTAGTTCGATCTCATTGGCGAAATCGAATTCTGATTTTCTGCAATTCTGCGTTTGCTGCTTTCATGTTGATTCTGTCCCTAGGAGAGTCCGCAGTGCATTTCAAAGCCAATTCAAGTATTGATGATACACACTGCACATTATTGTTAAACTGTTCTTCCTCCAAATTCATTAATAAGTTAGCATCAATCACTTCATCTGGCTTCTGTGGAATTGAAGGTTCGACCCACCTCTTTAAGCTCAAATCTCTGCCAAACATATCATCACTAGGCCTTTTTCTGGTGAAAGTTTCCATCAACATAACACCAAAGCTATACACATCACACATTGTCGAAATTAGTCCTTCCAAGCCGTACTCTGGAACAAAAAAAATCAAGATGCGGTAAGGAAGAATAGTTTATTGGTAGAAATTAAGTGAGATACATTAAATATATGTACAGAAACTTTACCTGGAGCAATGTAACCCAAGGTTGCTAGGGTGTTGGTTATGACAAAGCTATCCTCATCTCCCAACAACTTTGCTATCCCAAAATCACTTACATGAGCAACCATGTCATCGTCTAACAACACATTACTAGGCTTCAAGTCGTTGTGAACAATGGGTGTTGAATAACCATAGTGAAGATACTCCAAAGCAGATGCAACATCAATCATTATATTCAATCTTCCCATCACATTCAAGCAATAGTTGTGGGAATATAACCATTTCTCAAGGTTTCCCTTTGGCATATATTCAAGTACTAATGCCTTGAACTCTTCATTGGAGCAACTGCTTATGACGCTTGTCAGGTTCCTGTGTCGAACGTTGCTTAGTATCTCACATTCAATATCAAATCTTCTTGAAATTCCATCCAGTTGCATCTTAAACACCTTGACAGCGACAACCTTTCCATTGTTTAGAATTCCTTTATAAACTGAACAAGAACTTCCAGTGCCAAGTAAATTGCTCTCACTGAACTGTTCAGTTCCTTGCAGTAGTTCATAATAAGAAATTCTTTGTGGCACACTGGATATCAACTCATCAACTCTACTAGCTGTCTTATCTTTCCTTCTGTATCTAACAAAGATAAAGGCCAAAGAAACAACTGAAATGAAGCCCACAACCCCTAAAATAATAAATAAATCTAGTTCTGCCTTCTTCCTCTTTGATCTAGGATTAGAAACTGCAGAGCAAATCCGGGCATGGAACCTCGGAATTCCACACAATGCCCCATTACCCTTGAAAGATTCCTTAGTGAAGTTTCTAAAAGAACCACCATTAGGAATTTCTCCACTTAGAGCATTGAAAGAGACATTCAAGTAGTCGAGCTGTTGAAGTGCTTCCAAAGACTTTGGAATTGAGCCAGAGAGGTTGTTGTAGGACAAATCAAGAGTTACCAAACTGATCATGCTTCCCACAGACACAGGAATAGAACCTTCTAGTCTATTATTTGACAAAGATAGATTGACCAAATTCTGCAACTTTCCAATACTGCTTGGAATAGACCCTGACAACTGATTCATCGATAGATCTATACGGATTGCTGCTCCTAAGTTACTTATCTCTTGAGGTAAAAACCCACTCAATGAATTCGAGGACAAGTCAAGACTCATCAATTCTTTAAGGCCCCATAAGCTTGACGGTATGCTTGAATTCAATATGTTGGAGTCTAGAAATATATGTCTCAAAGAAGAGACATTTCCCAAACATTTAGGAATTGGACCTGAAAATTGATTTTGGCTAATGTTTACAAAATTCAAGGTATGTAATTCACATATAGCCTCTGGAATGGAGCCTTCCAACATGTTATCATCTAGGGATAATCCTTGAAGCTCATGCAGATGTTTAATAGTAAGTGGAATATTACCAGATAACTCATTGTTAGCTAATTCCAATACCACCAAACCACTCAAATTGCCTATTTCAACAGGAATGTTGCCACTGAATTTGCAGCTGCTAGCATAGAATCCTTGAAGCGAGGAAGATAAATTCGCTACAGCAGCTGGAATGACACCGTATAGAGGATTATCACTAATCAACAAACGAGTTAGAAACCTGCAATTTGTCAACGAAGTAATGAAGCTCAATACTAAAGAAGACGGTGCATGAAGATTGTTACTGAACAATTCAAGACGTTGGAGAAGTCTTAGGTTGCCGAGATCAGTGGGTATATAACCACTGAATTTGTTCGCAGCAAGTGCGAGAATTGTGAGTTTAGAACAGTTAGAGATAGAGTTGGGTATTGATCCAGTGATGAGATTCATGCTAAGATGAAGTTGTTCGAGAAAGGGAGAGGCATGGCATAGATGGGTTGGAAGAACGCCTGATAGAGCATTGAAAGCAAGTGCAAGATTTTGAAGAGTTGAAATGTTAAAAATCTCATGTGGAATCAAACCACTTAAGTTGTTTGACTCTAATAGTAATTCCTCCAATTGGTAAAGGTTGCCAAGTTCTGAGGGAATAAGACCTGCAAATAAAATGAGAGTGCCAAATCTAAGGAAATTGGTGGTGTTGTATTCCGGAAATTCAATGTATATCTGTTGTTCACTCCCGAGTCAATATTTTTGGCCTACTGAAGCTGACATGTAACGTTGAAAGCTAATGTGATATTGAAGTATTGAATGTGAACAAAGCAAGTGTAGTTGAAATGAATGGCGGTGCTGCCAAATCTTCTTCTGATGATACACGTCAACTTCAGTTGGCCGAAATTGTTGACCCGAACTATTAAGTGAACAACGGATATAAGTACAAACTATGTTTGTAATATTTGTAAATTCAAACTAAAAGACCACCATGATGTCAAAGTTCTTGCTATAATATAAGAATAACCCTAAAATATATGTATAGACAAGTTTATACAGGTGATTTAATATAAAAAATCTCGCCTTGTATAGCATGAAAATTACTCGGTCTGACCTGTCAAGTAGTTTTCGTGGAGTTCTAAGCTTGTAAGCATTGTGAGATTTCCGACATCCCTTGATAAGTTCCCTATGAATTTGTTGCGCCATAGTAGTAATGTTTGCAGAGAAGACATATTCATGAATATGTTAAAATCAACTGAGCCCCCAATCTGATTGCTCTCAGCACCAAAATCAACCAGGTTCTGAAGACAGCCAATCTCATGTGGTAGTGTACCTGTAAAAGAATTACGACTATGGAAAATATTTCCAACTTCCCTCAAACTAAATTCCTAACCTAATCTTGATAGGAAATCAAACATCTACAGTTGCACAATTTTATGTTGATAAGAACATGAACCTTACCGATCAAATTGTTACCACCAAGATATAAACGCTGAAGAGATGTTAAGGAGCCGATTTCTGCAGGTATCTGCCCACTAAAAGAGTTGTAAGAGATGGACAAACTCCTTAGTTGTGAGCATTGGGAAAAGTTTGTTGGAATCGGACCGGTCAAAATATTTTGAGAAAGAAGAATCCGATCAAGAAATGGAAGATTACGGCACATGTCTGTTGGAAGACTTCCACTCAATTCATTGCTTGTCAATGCTATAGATACAAGGGCCGATATGTTGAAGATGGTTGATGGTATAGCACCGGAGAGACGATTAAATTGCACCACCAGAAACTGCAGATTTTGAAGTCTCCCCAACTCTTGTGGAATTTCTCCATTTAGAGAATTGTAAGTCAAGTCAAGAAATTGTAGATTTGTTAGATTTGAGAGGGATTTTGGGATGGAACCTGTGAAACTGTTGTTTCGTAAGTTCAAGTACTCCAGTTTTGGTAATTGGCCGAACAATGTAGGCATGTCTCCGCTGAAGTTGTTGAGTCGGAGAGATATGAACTTCAGACGGTGAAGGAGAGACAGCTCCGGAGGCAAAGCTCCAACGAAAAGGTTGCTGGTGAGGTCGAGGGAGATGAGGAAGGAGAGGTGCCCGAGCTGTGGTGGAATGGTGCCAGAGAGAGACATGTATGAGAGATTCAACGCAGCTACTCTTTGGTGGCGCAAGCTGCAAGCGACGCCAATCCAGCTGCAGACGGAGCTCGAGTTTGTCCAATTTCTTGCAAGTGTACGAGAAGGGTCTGAGGTTATGCGCGTTTTTAAGGCAAGAAGGGCAGTTTCATCAGTGTGAAGGCTCACAGATGGTTTGGCTAGACATGGAGGCATTTGAAAGATTATGATGATGAGGAATGAACTTGCAAAAATGCAATAAAATGTTTTGTCCATGGCTGCAAATTGATATGGTTGTTGGAGAGTATAATAGGTCCTTAATAAATACTATAATCATATGCAAACATGGGATAAAAGTGGAGGGGTGTGACTCTAGAACGATAATAACAGCAATAGTCAATAATTTAGATAGATATTTTACGGCTACCGACCTCCACTATGAAGAATGCATCTATGCCATAAGTCTTTCTTTCAAAAATGTCAAGTAAGAAAAAGAGAGAAAACAACAGCAAAAATTAGTTATGGGTCTAGTTGTGAAGTGGACTGGAGTGGACTATAGGGTAGACGTTTGGAGTCGGTCTCGTACGAAAAAAAAAAAAACACTATTAACACCATTAATATACAAGACTTGAGTTGATACTTTTACAAATAAACATTTTAAGTTCCAAGTTATAGCCAAAATATCTCGAGGCCTTAATTTATAGGAAAATGTTATATTTACATAATATGTACATGCATAATAATACTACTCAATTTTGAAGCGGACCAATTCGATTTATTATTTATTTATTTCATTATTATTATTATTTTTTTTTTGTAGCAGTTGGATTCAAACTTGAATAACAATAAAACTAGATTTTCAGTGTACTTTCTTAACCATTGAATAAAAAATCAGGCATTTTACTAAGATTAAGTATCTAATGTATCTATATATTGTTCATTTATAATTACCAAATGGTAGACTTCTTGTATTCTAATAGATCTAGAGATCAAACTCCACTGTTGCCCCTCTCCCAAATCACACACAAAAAAAATTCTATATATATATATTAAAAAGGGAGTTTTTATTACTAATTAGTGGCTAGTAAAATAACTATACATGTGAATATAATAAATTCAAATTTAATTATATACTATTTCTTTTTCTAGCAAATATTTCAGAAAATAGAGGCCAAATATTTTAAAAAATATCATCATTTAAAATTTGAAGTTGATTGTGAAATAGAATTTTAAATTAACTATTTTTTTTTTATTTCTAGTGAATTTCTATTGTCACGTAGATTTATTTGAAAGGTTTTTAATCTCCTTTCTTTTTTCTTTCCTTTTTTCATTTGCTTTTTTCTTTCGAAATATTTTTTTTCCTTTTTCTTGTTTTCTTTTTTTAACTATGTAATTTTTAGTTTTAAATATTAACTATAACTATTTCATAAATTTAGTCTTAAAATAAATTAAATATGATACTCACTTTGTTTCTTAAAACATTTTTTTTAGAAAACGTTCCAAATTGGGAATACAAAATAGAATTAATTCTAATTATTAATTAAATACTGTTATATTTCAATTTTATATTTAATAATATTTGTACTAATTATCTAGCTAACTTGAATTGTTATACTGAATCTCTTTGTTCTTATAGCTCAAATAACTCATTTAATTTCGTTGTTAATTCCTGCAATGATTTGGAAATAAAACTATTCGTCTTGGCTACTAGATATTCGTACAGTTCAATTTGGAATAACATCTCATGATTTAATCCTAAAAAAGAAAATAATGAATTTTTGTTGGCCAATAATTCGGTTCTCTAGAATCCGAATGTTATATTTGAAAGCTCGCAATGGTAGCTTTCTAATGGTACCCATAGTGTTAGATTTTGGTTACCGAAAATGGTTAGAAAATGATTTTAAAGTAATTGTCATGAAATTCTAACTTATTTTTTAACGGATTTGAATTTGTATACTACGTGCCATTAGAAAAGTGTCGCCGAGAGCTTTCCAACAATACCTTCAGATTTCACATCTGACTAGAAAAATCGAATTATTGGCCAACGAAATTTGAATTCTTAAAATATCCCAAAAATTTATAAATTCATGTACTTTTTGAACAAAAGAAAGAGATTTGAAATGAGTTAAAAACCAAAATGTGAATATAGTTTGTATATTTACAAACAAATAACTCATAAGTATTATAAATATAAATCATATCTTACATCAGACGTTAGTAGATTAATTTAATATAGGGTTAAGTAGAAAAAACAATCATAACATATACTATGAAAGATAAATAGATCTCTAACGTTGTTTATTGTACAACTTGGTCCATAATGTTTACAACAAAATATAAATGAATCCCTAAAGTTATTTGTCCTAATTTGTGAACGTTAGGAATCTATTAGTTTTTTATTGTAAGCGTTATAAGTATTTGTGCTACTTCATATATATATATATATACATATATATATATAGAGAGAGAGAGAGAAAGAGAGAGAGAGAGTTGTGATCATTTCTGAACACAATTTTATTACATAACTAAGACCACATTATGATCGTTGGATAAAATAATCTAATCGTCTATAATGAGACATGTGTCATATAGTGTAATTTTAATTTTGGGCGAAAAGGGCAAGATTGTCATCATAATATTGTGGGATTTATTTGCAGATACGTGAGATTGGTCAATCCCATGATTTTAGGATCTTTCCTTAAATCATAGAATTTTGTTAAGTTTTGCAGAAACTATTTATATTAGTATAATACAATAAATAAATCAGCATAACTTGTATATAATATCAGCATACCGAATATATTACTCAACTCAATATAAAACAATATCATTAATCAGTGGTAGCATTTTTTTAATGATGTATAAGATAGAACATAATGATGTTTTCGTCCATTTATGATGATATACATATTGGACAAGAATTATAATTTTTTTATTGTTTATAATTTTATAATTTATTATATAATTATTAAAAATAAAGATATTTTATATAATGATAGTTGTTTTGGTATAAAATAGGGAATGAAATCATGGGAATTATTTATAGAAACGTGAGATTGGTCAATCCCATGATTTTAGGATCTTTCCTTAAATCGTGGGATTTTGTTTACAATTATACCCCTTTGCTGATATACAATCAACAGTATAATGATACACGATCTATGTTAATCTAGACCGTATATTTAGTAATCCAACGGTATATATAACGTCTTAGTTAAGTAATTAGGGGTAAGTTTCACCCTAGAGCCTCCATATATATATATATATATATATATATATATATAAAGAGAGAGAGAGAGTTGTGTTCATTTCTGAACACAATTATATTGCATAACTAAGACTATATCATGACCATTAGATTAAATAATTGGACCGTTAATATTGCGCCACATGTCAATAGCATCAATGCAGCAAATAAATGAAAAGGGTAAATTAGTCAGCACAAATATGACGGTTTTATCAGCTTAGCGTTAATTTCAGAAGTAGGTAACTAATTAGTCAGCACAAAGATATGTATCAGTATACTGCAATACATAAATCAATAAATCTTTGTATATAGTACCAGCATACGAAATTTGTGGGATTATCTTCCTATTATATAACGTGTAATTATAGTATTTAATTAATTGTTTTACTTAATATGAAAAGATTTATTTTTGATATATTTGTGTTTCCGAAATTCTTGGGATTTTATTTCCAAAATAAT
>JAYDZE010117702.1:0-23535 GCA_034509125.1 Monilaria moniliformis
TGGCACACATTTAAGAGGAAGGCTGAAGGGCAAACTACTAATCGCAGTAGGGTTTGATGCCAATAAGAAGTGCTTGCATGTTGCGTATGCCATTGTGGACCAATAAACAAATCAATCTTGGAATTGGTTTATGGGCCTAGTTCGAGTTTATATAGCAATTGGTGATAGACAACTGTGCATAATATCTAACTGGCACCACGGAATCATAAATGCTATGAATTCCAACTTATGGCAACAACCACCACAAGGTCATCACAGATATTGTTTGGTGCACGTAAGAAAAAACGTGTTGCAAACTTTTAAATGCATACAGGTCAAAAATCTGGTCTGGGCAATGGGCATTGCAACATAAAAGCGCAAGTTTACAAAACGAAGACGCGCACTGACAGACGTGAGCCAAGGGGCTGTGAGATATCTCACAGAGTTAGATAAAGCAAAGTGGTAACTGGCATAAGACAAATGTCGTAGACGGGGCGAGGCCACCACGAACATGGTGGAGTGCTACAACAATGTGTTGAAGGGGGCAAGGGAACTACCAATCAGAGCCTGCATTGATATGACGTTGTGGAGGACAATTGAATGGTTCATCAGCAGAACCACGGAAGCACAAAATTGGCAAGGTGACTTGACCCCTTGGGCACAAAAGAAAGTCAATGAGAATGACGCAAGAGGACAAAGACACCTTGTTAGGCGATGTGATATACGACGAGGCATTTACGAGATCCGCACTGGCCAAAGAGCTGATGGAAAAGGTGGAAATACTCATACGGTTGAGTACATGAAAGGAAAATGCAGCTGTGGAAACTGGCAGATGTGGAGATTACCTTGTTCACACGTAGCGGCTGTAGTACGAGGTCGTGGTGATGATATATTTGATCTCGTTAATCGTGTGTATCACAAAGATGTATGGGTGGAACAATATTCTGGGTTCTTCAATCCACTTAGACACCCAGATTATTGGGATGAGTGTGAATGGACCTTACAATGTCCCCCCGAGCGACTACTGCCTCGATCTCGTGGTCGATACCGAAGGGCCAGAATACCAAATCAGATGGATGTGCGTGAGCCCGATCAGCCAAGAGCATCACGACGCTGCACAAATTGTGGGCAAAGTGGACATAACAGAAGAAATTGTACCACAGGACATTCTTGATTTACCTTGTATTTGATCTATATTGTAGTTGATTCACATTTGCTTGTTAATGTTGTTTGACTGTAATGCATTTTATTGTAATGAAGAAATTAAGTGTATTCTATTGTAATGAAACATAAACAACAAAGTCAACAAAAAAAGCAACATAATCAAAATTAGCCACCCACGGGATAGACGCATGAGGCGCATGCGTATTCCCTAGACGCATCAGCCTCATGCGTCTTACCCATTTCCGGAAGACAAAAAAAAGGTTGCCATTTCGGGAACCTTTTTTCTGGAATAGCCTAAATCAAGAATTTTGTCGTGGTTTAGTTGTGTTGTTTCGAGGCCTGTATGTTGGTTGTTGTCTTGTACTCTTTGCTTAACATCTATGATGGTTTGAAGCAGTTCAAAACTTAATCAAAAAAATCAAAGGAACATTATTTGAATATATAATAAACATAGTATGAAAGAAGCATTATTATGACATTTAAAAAGTATTAAAATCACAATAGTTTTTGTATTATTATAACAATTTTTTTTAATGATAATCATAGATTATGAGAAGATCAATAGTTCAAATTGGTCAATTCCTAGCTCATATTTATGAAGTCGGAAATTAAATCCTCGTGCCATAATTGCATTCTTTTATTTACATATTTTAAAAAAATTGTCATTTTTATAACTTGATCGAAAATTAGACCGTGAAATTTAACTAATCCTAAGGTCATCCACAACCCATCCACAAAAATTCAGCCAGGCCTATACTATTTATGGTTTCACCATTTATTTTTTTATTTATCATTTTTTATTAATCTCCAATTTTATATATTTATTTAAATTATGATATTTCTAAAAGGAAAATAAATTATTAATTTTAAAAAATAGATAATTAAAATTCCAAAAATTAAAATCACTAGATACTATATTTTATGCCATTTTTATTAACATATGTAAATTGATTTATAATTAGTCCGAGGTTGAGTTTGTTTTGATCTATATGCATACACACATAATCAATATTAAATTTTAGTTAATTCGAACTTAATTAATTTTCAACTAAAATTTGCCAACATGACTTGGCATCCACATTTTTAAAATAAGTGTGAACTATGAAAAAGGTAACTATACTAAGTGGGTCACACATTTGCGTTAATTATACTAAAATATTGAACTTTTCGGTAACTATACAAAGACGTAATATCGTTTGAGACAACTTTGCATTTTTTTGTTCTTTTTCGGTCAAAATTGTCCCCAACCACTGGGAGGGCATTTTGGTCAATTCCATCACATACTCTCTCTCCTCTTCACCTGACACACCTTCTCTCTCCTCTCTCATATTTCTCCTCTATCTCTATTCTGCAGATTGCATTCATTCGATCCACCTCTTTCACCTCTCTTTCTTTATTTTTCTTTTTTTTGTTGAAAAAAATAGATATCGGTTTCTTTTTCTGAATGATGCAACCAGGGTCTTCGGCAATCTTATATTTGGTCTGATTCACTTTTTCATTTTTAACTGATTGACCTGTTATTCTTTGTGATAATAGTCATAAATTATTGGGGTTTTGCATGATTGATTTTATTGAGGAAGAAGATACAATAGGCGAGGGGACAGTTACTGCTCCCTCAAAATTGAGAATTTTTTAGTTTCAAATTTACTTAATTTTCAATATCTAATTATACCATATTAGGTGCTGAAGAACTAGTGGAGAGTTGAGACAGCAAGAGTTATAAGCTGTTGGAATTGATCACGTGAAGGATTAGCTATTGTAGATGTTGAATTTAGCGCCTCAACCTCCTCTAAACAAGCTTCTTCAACACAATTTGCAGATTTTGACATATTAGAATCCACTCTCGGGCTTGAGCGCCCTTTACCCCTTCCAAAACTAGGTTGAAATCCATGGAGTTGAAAACATCTATCCACAGTGTGATTAGTTTTGCCACAATGAGTGCATAAAAATCGATAGCACCCACGATTATAATCAGAGGCTGAATTGGCTAAAATGTTTGGTTGTTCAATGAGACTTTGAACAAATTGAGGTGTCGAAATACTGTCAATACTCTGTTGACGTTCCTCTTGCACAACTAAACCGAACATAATGTGCAAGAGGTGTAACAAAAAGGATTTGAGCTCGCAACTGAGAATATGCATATTTGAGTCCAATCAGAAATTGCATAGTGCATTCATATTCCCGATAATCGAGGAAATATAAAACTACAAAACTAATATATATTTAAATTATATATTTTTCATTAATAAAAATATCCAAACAATGAAAAAATGTTTCCACTCATATTCCTATAATTATAAATGTCCATCGAGCTAATTCTATTACATTGCCAAATTATTCAATTTAGGATTTAGGTCAATCAAACTTAACTTCACGGTCTCAACTATTTGACTACCTTCTTTGTCGTCTATTCGGCTTAGTCCATCAATTTTGGATTTTACATAACTACCTAGGACAACTAAGTAATGGGGATCTTAGCTCCACTAAGTAGGCCGGTCTCTCATGGAGCTTAAGGATCTTTTGTGGGCCGACATATAAGATTAATATGGGCCTATAGACCCATTACTTGGTTACTGGGCCACTTAGTTTGCACTATATATTTGCTCAAATTCTAAATCCAAAAACGAGTCATCTCGGTCGGTATGTGGGTAAATTAAAAAAAAAAAACGAGTTTGATTTTATCTCCGAAAGAAAAATAATCCGAGTTTGATTTGCATACCCAAACCCAAATGAAGCCACTCAGATAGTGACATGCAAATTAACAAGATTAGAAATAAAAACAAAGGAAAAACAGCTATGCAGTTAAACATGTACGAGCTTGACTCGATATTCTGTTACTTTTATAAGTAATATCAATATCAATCACTTGTTTGATGGTACATTTTTGAACCATTCCATGTCATGTTGGCGAGTTCGTAGATTATTATTTATTATTATTGGGTTAAAAAATGTCAAAAATTCACATACTAATACTATCCCCATTTTCTACTATTAATTATTATTAATAATTTTATAATCATGCCACGAAGTCGAACACATAACTTTTGATTCCAATCAAATTGATTAGTTTTGTGGACAAAGATTCATAATTAGGTGCTAGAAAATAAAATAGAAAATGAATTTATATAAATTAAATCACTACTTATTTAATCGGGACCAGCCTATAGACGCTTCTCCAAGCCCGGTTTCTTTCTGTCACTCTCGGTCTCCGCGCGCGCGCCTTGAAGCCTGGTGTCGTCTATGTCCTTGCATCTTGTAAATTGATTGTAAATGAGTTATGAGCACCTAGAGAATTCCCCACATACAAGGTTCTTTAATCAAGAATTCAAAGAAATGTTTTTTTTTCTCGTCTGTACTGTCGAATTTGTGCTGAACACAAATGGTTGCAATGATCTGTTGTGTTAGATTCTATATTTGATGTCGAAGTTAATAATGGCAGCTAGCATTTGGTTTTTGTCTCAGTCTTTCTTGCTCACGAATTAGTATAGAACAGACGGTACATTGCATGTCCGTGTTACTATTTAATTATTAATTCTTGTTTTTCTCGACTTTTTAGCTTTCTGATGTGATTAAGTTGTAGAGGAATTTCTTTCTTGGGTTATTGAAGTTTATGATTTTGCTTATAGAACATGAATGCTTATAATGGTATATACTCTCTGGAAATGAAGGGTTTTGGTCTATTCAATTTAGGGATTTTTGTTGGGGATGATGGGGCAAAAAGAAATTGGCTCATTTTTCTAGTATATTTTTCCTTCCTTCGTGGGGCCTAGGATAGTTCTCTGCTCATATGTTTGCTTATGAGGTTATATCTCGAGTGCTTTTACCGAAAGCATGTCTTTTATTGTTTGGTTTAAGTAGTTTGTGACTTCTTCAATAGAGAGGTTGAAATTGATATAGAGCATATTCATGCACTCGAATTATGTAATAGGTTCGTGATTCAAGAAGAGAGAAGGTGATAGATATGGAAAAGTGAGTTAATGTTTGAGGACACGCCCGGCCAATTAATTGAGTATCTTTCTTCATGATGAGAAAGACGATACATGAGGCAAAAGTTAAGCTTTAGCTTTTCTGTTAGCCCCTATTAAGAAGATAATGCTAATGTGTACGTGAAACTTAGGGACGAGGGAAATGGATAGAGAGCCACGTTATAGAGGCACATGTCTTTGAAAACATGATTCTTTTTAGCCTCTCTCCATGAAAAGAACTCTAAGAAGCATCTGAAAATCTATGTAGTTGTACATGAATTGAGCAAGTCTTAAGTTCCAAATGATTGAAACTCAATTCCTAGAAAGGCATGATAGTTTCTTGAAGTTTCAATTTTAGGTGATCTACGCATGGCATCTGTTTGAATGGTGAAATATACTTTGCTGATTGCATTTAGATGCATGGTAGTGTTGTGCATAAGTACACTTAAGTAAAATGTCAACAACCTTAGCAGCTAGACTAAAACTTGTAACTTAGCATTTAGAAATGAAACGCAGGAAAAATGAATACTAGTTAATGATACGAGAACAAAGGAAAATTCCTTTTTATGCTGTGATTATAAGAAAAGTCTCTAGCTGTAGGCCAGTGAGGTCATGACATGATTACAAGTGCTGCTGACCTTAAAGTAACTGTTATGAGTCTTTTAAGAGATTTATAATTGTTTTCAGTTGTGTGGTTCCTGGCATGTACAGTGACGAAATAAGTGGGATCGTTTAGCTGATACTCATTTGGCTAAGGGCAGGTGGATCCACCGGTTGTATTGAGCTTTCCATTTGGAATAATGATATTCTGATGCAACTTCCTTTCTTGACATCAGTCGCATGCTATTTGCTATAAATGTTGCCTTATCTTGATGTGTAAAGCTTACATATTAGTTAAGCGCTGACTAGCTGCTCTGACTTCATTCAATTTTGAGAATAGATCAGGCCTCTACAGTCTTTACCTATCTACATGAAACGATTCTCATGGATCTTGACCTTCAATTACTCTTATATAAGTTATTTCTAAGCAATTCCTAGTCTATGTCCTAGCCCACACTTGCAAGTGATTGCCTCTCGAAATGTAAAGAAATAAATGTTGCTTATCTGGATTTTGTGTTGTTTTTCGGGGGAATGCTGTTTATTTATTTCAACCTCATTTCATTTTGTCTTTATTAGTTGAAGTATTTCTTAGAATGTAACACCTACTATATCCCAGTAAATTTAGTTAAGTAAATCAGGGAAAGCAAATTCTTAGGAAATACCAAATAAGAGCCCCTATGTCTCGACTGAAATCTCTAACTGTAGATTCCCTAAGTTTCTCTAACCATCGTCTCCTGAACCAAGTCTCTCCACTCTTACACAGCCAAGGAATTGTGTCTTATTGCACCGCCACATTTAGAGGCTACATTCTCTTGATTTATTGATTCCGTTTAGCTCAAACCCTTTTGATGCCCTTCTAGTTTCAGCTTAATCTCAAATCTCAATGGCAACTCCCAGATATATTTTGGATTTTGGATGTTCAATCTGCAATTCTTTCTTTCCTTTTCTATCTCAATGGACCCCTTCTCTAATTTCAATTAAATAATGAGACTATTTGTGTTGGATCTTTTTTCATTTATATAACAGTGTAGGTGTATCCATGAAGAGGCCTGCATCTAGTCAGCAAGTAGAGATTTCATCAGACGACTCATCTTCCTCTGAAGCAGAGAATGATGTGTTGAGCCAGCAGCCAATTGATGAACCTGCCTTAGAATTGTCTTCTGAAGGTATTCCAATATTTAGTTCTTGTTAACTTTGTATAGGTTTTTATATATGTACTAGCTAGGGATCATGTTAATACGGTGTCTATTCATCTTTCTTATCCTTCAACTGCTAATTTCACGAGCTCGTGTTACTTGCTAAATCAGACCACATAATATTTTGATATTGGTAAATAACATAAATCATTTAGGGTGTGTTTGCTTTGGGATATAAGGAAGGGATAAACTCTATTTACAACCTTATATCTCGTGTGCTTTGATATAATAAAAAATCCTGGCAGGCAGTATAAGAAGAAACAACAATTATGCATAATCAGCATTCATCTATTGCAAGTTTTGATGCTGATGTTAACCTGGTTGGCAGCATGGCTGTTCAGAAGAGCAAGAAGCTACCAAGAATACATGAAGTCGATCCCGATACCGAGTAGCCGTGGCGCTGTTATTCCGTACACATCATGGACTGGACTGGGAGCATCAATGAAGCAGATGTACGAGCAGCCTCTGCACTACCTCACCAACATCCACTTGAAGCGGATGGACCAGGAGAGGCTCGGAGCAGAGGACGAGGACGTTTCACTCGACTTGATCATTCATCCCTGCAAAGCAGAGGCCACCATCTGGCTCATCGAAGAGATACACCGACGAACCTCATCTCAGCATCATCTTGCTCAGCTCTGGTCAGCTGACCCTATGTATCATGCTTTTATCGACGCCATTTTCCCTAAGCTTGAATCTTGACTTGGCCTAATTTGTAGCTTTCTTTTCAAGGTGTTTCTGTATTATATATTACCAGTAATCAGGGCAAGAACACAAACCTTGCTGGAAAATTGTGGAATCTCTTGTTATCTCTAACAACTATGTCTCTATTATAAACTTTCGAAACCATCTTTGCAAAGGAATGGCAGTCAGAGCATGCTCGTCATCGGACGTCAACTCGTGAACGACTCCGTTGTTTACCTCATGCCTCATTCCTTCATATGCATCCTTGCCCCATCTCCCGGTGGACGTGTGTTTGTTCGACAAGATTTCGTGGATCCTTGTCTGATCACCGACCAGCTAGGCTTCTCGCAAGCACCGAAGAACGCACCCCAGATTGCAGCGTTCACCTCAAGGGCATTGCATGTTCGAACTCGAGTGCCTCGTCCACCAAACCATCGCCATCTAATGATGCTGCCAGTTCAAGAATCTCGGTTTTGGTTCCAAAAAAATTGAAATTGTAACCGGCTCGACAAGCTAATAGGTCTCTGATTTCACTTCAAAATCAACAGTTTTAAATCGGTTTTAGCCTGTTCCAATTACGATTCGGCAATTTTCTAATTATTATATTTTTTATTTTTTCAATTCAATATGATCAACATGATGATATAAAAATAAAATATGAAAATTTAAATTACATAGAACCATAAGTAAAAAGAAAGAATATTTGAATTGATATTAATTTAATAAAGAAATAATTACAAATTACAAAATTTAAGTAATAAACAAACTCGTAACCTAAATAATTGTAATTTTACAATTATAAGTTTACATTATACAACGAAGTTACTAAACTATAAAAGAAAAACACTAAAACAACAAAAGAGGAAAATGAAGGCAAATGACTAGAGCTCAATTTTAATATTTAAAGTCAAAGACTTTAAAAATTAAAATTATGTTGTCTACGTATCTCCATTGATGAATCAAAGCCCACGTAGTTCTATTACCTTAAATAGCCTATATAATTGTCGTCGTCCTTAGCGCCGAATTAATCGGTCTCGATAAATTCTTCATTTTCGCTCTCATTACGATCATCCCATACCAGTTCTTGAGTCTCACCTTATCATCAAGCAATATGGTGGCTTCCATGTTTCTTACGTTCATGTTTATCATTCTTTCGTCCAAGACAAGGCCGTCAATGATAAAGCTTGCTCGAAAGAGACGGTGGAAGCGGAAACTACGAAAAGCTCATTCGCCATGCTGACTAATGTGTGATAGTCTTTCTTATGCAATTGAGGACGTCGACTTATTGTTGAGGACCTCTTTCTTGAAAAATAAAACGAAATTCCAAATATATATCTAATTCACTATTAGCTCTAGAGGATATCCTATGTTCGTGATCTTGGTATAGTGATGCTACTTGTTGTGCTATTGTATTGGAGTCAATATTTATGTCTAGGTTAAATCCATAGCTACTACTACTAGTTGATTATCTAGAAGAGTAATTTGATTAACATTATTATACTTTGTTTCATAATCCATAAATAGGAAACATAAAGTTCTTTCTAAATTATGTTTAATTTCTTTTACATTTGAAAGATCTACATTAATTGTTTCTTCAGTTGATAATGACGTCATCAAGTTATAAATAGGTAATTGTTGAAAACTAGCGTAATAACGAGTTAAAAGGCCACAAACACCACATAATTTTCATTTGGGATCTTAGCATTTAGCAACTAAAAATACAAGTGGAATTTCTCTAAAATATTTAAGTCGTTTTTCAATCATGACAAGTATTATACTTGTACATTTAGAGATGTTTTTCACACAATTATTAAAATTAAGTGTTATATACATACAATGCTCTAAGACACAAATGAAAGTAAAATAATAAAATGTTAGACAACAGTTGCAACAGTTGCAGTTTTAAAACATTTGAATAATATAAATAACTCCATTATTGATCCCAACAAGAAGGTAATAAAATCAGATTTATTTCATAATAAGTTCTAAAAAATCAACTAAATAATGTTTATGATTTAATGTAGAATTTACCATGTCATAAATTGAGTTCTACCGAGTTGGTACATCCTTAATAAAATTTGTTTATATAATTTAATTATTACGACAATGTTTTGTCAATTTTCTTGCTAAACTAAACTTATTATGCAAAAAATTAACAGTTTGTCTGATTGGGTCTACAAGTTCATTAAACAAATTAAGGATATCCTGAATACATAAATTTAAAACATTTACATCTACTATGAAAATATTGTCCATTAAAACTAGGGGCACATGGTTCGATTAGTGCATGAATACTAGCAATATTAACATACACATTATCGAAACCAACAGAAAATACTTTATTCATTAATTGAATTCATTTAAAATATGAACAATTAATTGAGCTATGTTGTGTGTGGTTGTGGAAATTCCCTAAATGCAATTAAACATTTGTTCAACGTTCAACTATTATCTACAAAGTGACACACAATTACCATATAATGATTTTTATAATATGAATAAGTCCACACACCAGAATAAATAGAAACTTTGTGATCTAGGCGCATCAAATATTTTGCTAATTCTATTTTTTTTTCAAAACGTTGTTTTCTTATATGGGTAGTTATGCTAGTTCTACCCATTTTTTTAGCAGCAAGATCATATGCATTTTTCATACTGATTTCATAAGTAAATCAGTCACCAAATTAAAAGGCATCACACAATATCTCGTCATATCATTGGTTGCATTATCATGGTTATATTTTTAAAAAGAGAAGGCGTAATTGATTGAGATGATCCCGTAAGGGCAGCGTCAGCATGGTAGTTTTGTTGGTTTGGCCTGAGCCGATCCCAAATTCGACCGGATGAGATTTCTCAATGTATCAGATAAAAGTACCATATCCTCATCCATGTGTAAATTTGTACACATTTGTACAATAGTTACAATACACATAGAATCTTTACGGGGCATTGGGACCACGATCAAGCTCATCTCTTTTCACCTTTTTGAAAGACTTTATGAAGATGTCGGATGACAATCACTTACTTTGTTCCTTTGGTTGTTATGGCAGTGACATTTCTTTACCTCCTTGAGAATATTCATATTCATCATGTTGAAAATGATGAGATTAAGATTGCATTGGTTGTTGAACCTCGTCGTTTGCGGTGAAATTGATCTCGATGATGGGGGTTGTGTTGAAATAGAGAGCATCATTTTGGGTGTTCAACCTCGTAAGAATATCGATTGCATCATAATCATCCACAATGCAGAGCCCTGACAAGTTGTTTTGTTAGATAATTGAGTTGCTCTTGACGTGATGGCCTTCTTGATTTGGGACGGACATCACTCATCGCATGCAGTGAAATTGAACAAGGGGGATGGGGGGTGTTGACATAGGGAGCATCAATTTGGGTGTTCAATCCCATAAGGATATCGACCGCATCATATTCCTCTGCATACATAGCCCCGGCAAGTTGTTCCGTTAGATAATGAGTTGTTCTTTGTTTGATGACCTTCTTAATCTTGGATGGACATCACTTGTTGCTTGAAGTGAAATTGAAATTGAACTCATGAGAGGGAGGGAGAAGGTTGTGTTGAAATAGGAAGCATCAATTTGGGTGTTTTACCTCGTAAGGATATCGACTGCATCATATTCCTTCGCATGCAGGGCCACGACAAGTTGTTTTGGTAGATAATTGAGTTGCTCTTAGCATGATGGCCTCCTTGGTCTTGGACGGACATCACTTGGGCTTTGGGAAACAGCTTTGCCTTTACCACGGTTAGAACAAGATGAATACATATTGATATTACGTAGGTCAAAGATGTGTAAATGTGTAAATATAATTGAATAATTCGAATTTGAAAAAATAAAGTAAGCACAACATGAGATAAATTGAATTTAGAAGTAGTAATATAAGCACTTTACGAGAGAAATTGAAATAGGAGAGAGAGAAAATAATAGATAAGAAGAGAAAAATCTTATTAATACAAGAAGTGCGACTTGAGAATGAGGATGAGGTGTTTATAGATAAAAATGAGTGAGAATAATTTGAATTTGAAATATGAATATTCGAAAAATAAAAATTTTAAATTACGGCGGAAACCGCTGGTTTTTCAGTTCCATTTTATAGAACCGAAACTGGACCGCCTGACCCCGAATAGCCAGTTTCGCTTGGACCCCTATTCTCCGGTTTGGATTCCAGTTGGACCTATATCATTTATGAAAATCTTATTTGCTTTAACTGGTGACTTTTCGCTGTTGCTAAATTTGACTTTATCTGCTCAAGAGCTTTAATGATATGTTTCTATAACATTCTTTACCTTTGTCTTTATTAACATTTGAATCCGAAAATATATAATTTGTTGACGTAGATTGCTTGATGCATGATGCTTGGACGGTTGACGATCAAGGATATAAATCCGTTTCTTACTTTTTGAGGAAAAATAAACGATATCTGACATATTTCAACAACAAAGAGTTATGCATTGTGGATTTTTGCTCGTCCTCCAAGAATTGAGTAAGTAATTGTTACTACTTTAGATGATTTTAGTTAACAGCTTGATAGCATTATAATTAATGTTTATTCTGTAACCATCTTCTCCTGAACCAAGCGTCTCTCCATTCTTACCCAGTTTACACAGCCAAGAAATCATGGGGTCTCGTTTATTTATTCCATTTAGCTTGAACCCTTTTCTTAACTTGTAGTTTCAGCTTAATCTCAAATCTCAATGACCACTCCCAGATATATTCTGGATTTTTGGATCTTAATTCTGCACTTCTTTCTTTCCTTTTCTATCTCAGTGGACCCCTTTTCTAATTTCAATCAATTTGTGCCAACTTCTTTTTTTTATGCTTTTGGATCTTTTTTCATTTATATAACTGTGTTCTTTCTACTAAGATCGAGATATGCTTAGTAATTTTCCTGCTGGCTGTTGGGTTTCTATATTGCTCGGCATATTTATATATTTTCCCCTTTTCTTTTGTGAATGAATGCAACAGTGTAGGTGTAGCCATGAAGAGGCCCTGCATCTATTCAGCAAGTAGAGATGTCATCAGACGGCGGAAAATGATGTTTGGTGGAGCCAGCAGCCAAACGACGAACCTGCCTTAGAATTGTCTTGTGAAGGTATTCCAATATTTACTTCTACTTTTAACTTTATATCGGTTGTTATGATTCTACTAGCTAGGAATTATCTTTCTATGGTCTCTCCATCTGTTTATATGATTATTCTTGAATTGCTTATTTCATTTATGAGCTAACTAATTACTCACGAGTTCATGTTACTTGCTAAATCATACGATATTATTGGTAAATTATATGAAGCATTTAGAGTAAAAATCAGATAACTTTCCTCTATAAGAAGAAAAAGAAACAATTGTGCATAATCAGCATTCATCACTTGCAAATCTTGGTGTAAACTGTTTTGCAGCATGGCTATTTAGAAGAGCAGGAAGCTACAAAGAATACATGAAGTCGATACCAATACCGAGTAACCGCGGCGCTGATATTCCATACACGTCATAGACTGGACTGGGAGCGTCGATGAAGCAGATGTACGAGCAGCCTCTGCACTACCTCACGAACATCCACTTCAAGCGGATGGACCAGGAGAGGCTCGGAGCAGAGGACGAGGACGTCCCACTCGACTTGATCGTTCATCCTTGTAAAGCTGAGGCCACCATCTGGCTCACGGAAGAGATAAACCGACGAACCTCATCTCCGCATCATTTTGCTCAGCTCCAGTCAGCTGACCCCATGTATCATGCTTTCATCGACGCCATTTTCCCTAAGCTTGGATCTTGACTTGGGATAGTTTGTAGTCAAAGGTGTTTGATCAAAGTTGTATGTTATGTTTTACCAGTAATCATGGCAAGAACACAAACCTTGCTTGAAAAAGTGGAATCTCTTGTTATCTCTAACAACTATCTCTCGATCATACACTTCAGAAACCATTTTTGCGAAGGAATGGCAGTCGGAGCACATTCGGAGATTCTTGACGACTCTGACCGGCGTTCCACGAGCAGAGGAGACAAGGCCGTGGGCGATGGCGAGCTTCTCGCTATGTCGACTGAGCAAGAACTCCTTCTCTTGCTTGTCCACGTCGAGCAAGACGTTCATAAGATTAGGAGCATACCCCGCATCTCTGAGCCTGGCCTCAATCTCTTGGAGCATTGAGGCTGCGCACATGCTCTCGTCACCTGAAGTGAACTCGCGGACGACTCCGCCAACCTCAATCGCGCTCGAACCTGGTGTTTTCCTCATGCCTCGTTCCTTCATACTCATCCTGACTCGAGCAACATCGCCCCATCTCCCGGCGGACGCGTATATGTTCGAAAAGAGTACGTGGATCCCTGTCTGATCACCGCTAAATTCGCTCATCATCTTAGCAGCACGATCGGCCATCTTCTCATTTCCGTGCTTCCTGCAAGCACCCAAGAACGCCCCCCAGATTGCAGCGTTCGCCTCCAAAGGCATCGCGTCTATGAACTCGAGCGCCTCGTCTAGCAAACCCGCGCGGCCTAGTAGATCAACGACGCATCCGTAGTGGACGACGTGCGGAGTGATTGCGTATTCCTTCATGCTGTTGAACATAAGCATTCCTTCCTCAACAAAACCGGCATGGCTACATGCCATAAGAACTCCACTGAAAGTTACTTCATCAGGTGCAATCCCTAGTCTGACCATTTCGTGGAAGAGCTCGAGGGCTCGTTCCCCATTCCCCTCCATGGCCATCGCTCCGATTGCTGCAGTCCAAGCGGAGACATCTCTCTCCTTCATCGAGCAGAACACCTCCATCGCGCTCCGAGTGTCCCCACACCTAGCAAACATGTTGACAAGAGCGGTGCAGAGGCGCATGTTGGAGTGAAAACTGCGTTTCTTTATGTAGCTATACGCCCATTTCGCAGAATCGAGTGCTCCTAGATAGCCGCAGGCTGATACCACACTAACCATCGTCACCTCATCCGGAGCTATCCCTTGGCTCTGCATCAAGCAGAAGAGCTCAATCGCGTCAACAAATGAGCTCTCATCAACCAAAGCTCCGATCATTGTGTTCCATGACACGACATCCCTCTCTGGCATCTCATCGAACACTCCAATGGCTGAATCTACATCACCATTCCGAGCAAAACCTGCGAGGAGAGAGTTCCACGACACAATTGTCCTGTTGTTCGACATTTGATCAAACACTCTACACGCGAGCCCTTGCTTGCCACACTTGCTGTACATATCAATGAGCGAATTGCCAACGCTGTCCCAACTCCAGAGTGCATTCCTCAGGACATACGCGTGGCATTGCTTACCCAAGGACAGCTCAGTGAGTTCAGCCAAAGACACGATCACAGACACCACGGTGATCCTATCCGGCCTCACCCCAAGATCAAGCATTCCACGAAACACATCGAGTGCATCTCTCGCCATCCCCAACTTGACATAATTCGACAGCAATGTGTTGTAAAGAACCAAATCCTTATCAACACATTCATCAAAGATCTGCCACGCCTTCTCCACACATCCACATTTGATATACATATCAACAACAGCATTCACCATAACACCATTGAATTCGAGCTCCGAGCATTTAACATGATTCAAGACTCTCTCCCCCAAATCCAATTTCCCTAACTTGGCGCAGGCCGAGACAACGCTCACCACGGTGACCTCGTTGGGCTCAGTTCCCTCTCCCACCATTTCAAAGAAGAGAGAGATCGCCTCACGATGCCGGTCTCGCCTCGCATACCCACAAATCAAACTAGTCCAGGACACAACATTTCTCACAGACATTTCGTCGAACACCTTCCTCGCACTATCAGTCTCGCCACACTCGCCGTAACAGTATACCAGAGAATTCGATACAAATACGTCATTGTGATATCCCCTTTTGACCACGCAGCCATGAATCTGCCTTGCTTCGGAAAGGCTCGAGTTTTTGGCACAAGCGCTGAGAACAAACGGAAACGTGTAATTATCGGGCTCCAAATCATCAATCAACATGTCCACATACAGCGATATTGCCTCGTGACTAGCTCCAACTAATGAATTTCCTCTCACCAATGAATTGTAGAGGTAAATTATGTTACTAGTCCGATCCCTTCGGCTGTTCTTGAATATCTTAAATGCCTTTTCTGCAAACTCCAAGCTTTCAGAAGAGCCCAATTCTGAGTATTTCGCAATGAGTTTTGTTAGTAAAGAAGGGTCACCCACAAGGCCATGCTTTGTGTATTGCGCATGAATTTGTTTGATTTCTTGAAGATTTTTGCAAGATTTGAGATGCCCGGTTTGGGGATTTGGTTTGGGCGAAAGGGGCTCTGTCTGAATTTGAATATTTGGCGCGCAGGGGGTGGCGGATGGGGGAAGAGAGACGATTGCGGCGGCGAAAGCCATCGGTGTTGCCTCAGCACACTGTTGATGATAATGGTACGCGCGCGCGCACACAATTCCTTTGTACTTGAGATAATACTATAATATAGTTTTTAACAAGTAATTAAGTAAATTAAATCTATCTGCAAAGAAAGCAGCTCAGAAATTAGCGCATCAAGTGAAGACCACTTCGGAAGAGTCGACATGGTTTTCGAACTATCCATTATGGTTGAATGAGATTGTAATGGAAGACATGAATAGTTTGCTGTTTTCTAAAAAAAAACTCTATTTGTTAAGAAATTATTGAATCGTGAGTAAATATATTATATTTTTCAGAATACACAATTTATCCTTGTAAAAGCTGATGAATATTTGGATTTTGAATATATATCAGAATGCTTATTTAGATTTGATTAAGTTTGATAATCTTAAATTGTTTGATCTATAAAGTTCCTTTTGACACAATTATCTTTCACGATGAGTTTATTTCCAATTCAGATTTGAGTTCATATTTTTCCTTGATAATAAAATATTTTATTTCCATAATTTAAATTAACTAATTTCACTAATTATATGGTGATATTGGAAACATAGTATTCTTATTATATGTGCAAATAAATTGTCACTGCGTTCTTTTTTTATATGCTCTTCTAAGTTCCAACCATCTATGATATCAATTCAATTTTAGAACAATGATGCTTGAGTTATTAAAAAAAAAAAGAACAATGATGCTTGAGAACAATTACGAGTTTTCTAAAATTAGTACAATTATTATAATCGGTATAATGTTTCATTAATTTTATAAAACTTGGACTTAACAAAATTATAAGTAGTATAGCGACTTAGTGAAATATGAGTTTGAATAAATCGCCGTAATGTTTCTATAATTTAATAAAAGAATACGATTAATCTATTTAACACATAATATGTCACCCGTTCGGTTCAATATGATTCCTTTTATACTCCTTACAAAATTAATCATATAGTTTGGTTAACTTAATTAAGAATATCAATTAATATATATATAATATCACACACGTCTACATGTATATATATAATATATATAACTTATTATACGTGACACACAATACATATAAAAATAAATTTATAAGATCACAGGCAATTGACAAATGTAAATTAGAAATTGAAATAATACTATAACATCAAATCGTTATAATATTTCATAAAGTTATACAACATTATTAAAAATTATAAGATACTAGTGAAATATATTTACAAATTATAAAATTGAAATAAATGACTATTTGCCAAAAATTATGTCACTTGTACCACATTATTTAATTAATAAATTCGAGTGACTCAATATAAGCATCTGAAGCTACCTGGTAATGAGTAAAAATCACTCGTTGACCTGTGCCCGACAAGTTTAGCTCCATGCCCCACACCAAGTGTCAGATACTCGCAGACTTGCAATTAAAAAATCACATATTATATATATTTCTCACTTTTTTTTTCTTTTTTCAGATAATTTCACTATTTTTAAACAAATTGTGCTATTTCATTCATGAAAGCATTTGAAATATGCTTCTTACACTAAAAATTGCGATAAGATCTTTAATTGATAATTTGATATGTAAAGTAATGAATCTAAAATGAACAAGTTAAGACCATTTAATATTTCAAAATAAATCATATATATGTATTATATATATGTGTGTGTGCGTGAATATACAATCTATCTACACACAATTTATGCTCTAAAAACATAAAATTTATATGAGAAATATATATGTGCAATTATTTTGAATAAAATCTGTGATTGATATTAAGGAAAGAATATGGAATTTCATAGATAAATATTATGTGCGCGGGTACTATGTGCATTTTGCAGTATCCATCAAAGTATGCACACATTCTATATCATCTCACGCAATCAACTCATCCCTGTCAGTACGAGAAATGTTTAAAATTAAATAAAGTTGGAACAACACTGAGAAAGAGAAAATTCTTAAATTTAGAAAGCATACCATATCTTCTAGGCTATGCATACTAGTACATGCTGCTGCCCTTTTATTACACAGGTTTATTCATACATACAAGTTACATAAGCCAAAAACAAGCTACATGCTACTGTCTCCAGTCACGTTCCGATCAGTTGTTTGAGAGAGCCTTAGAAATAGCTCTAATGGTATTCGGCGTAGTTCTGCAGCAGCCTCCGACAAGGGAAGCGCCAGCGTCGCGCCATTTCTTAACGTGTGACACGAAATCCACATCCGAAACTCCAGTTGATGGCTTCAAGAAAGAGAGAAATATGTCAATCTAGAGCCTTAAAACTATTTGGCAATCTAAATATGAAAGAAACATATACAAGGTTTAGTTGTTTACCAGCCATTCCTTTGTAATGGCATCATAAGTCTCACCAGAGTTGGGATATATGAGAATAGGTTTAGCCGTGGCCTGCAAAACATCAAAATTTTAATAGTGAGAGTGGCAGGCTACTTGGAGTGTGCAGTGATGCCAAACTTATACCTTTTGTATTGATTGGATGAGTTGGTGGACGAATCTTGGTGCGGTGCAATTGATTCCAACTCCAATGACTGGCTCACAAGAATCAGCAATGGAGGCACATTCTTGGATTGGATCACCGCTCACCACGTTTGCTCCGTCTTTGCAAGAGAAGGAAAACCAAGCAGGAATGTTGACACCCTCTTCTTCTAGAAGCTGAGCGTATGCCTAAGAAGGACACATATATATATATAGATAGATATAGATTCAGTTGGGATTTGTAGCTAGTTGTTAAATAAGTCTATCCAACCTTAGCCTCGAGTTTATTTGGAATGGTCTCGAACGCAAGGAGGTCAGCCCCGGACGCTGCCAAAACCTGAACCCTTCGGCGATGGAAATCCTTCAGAGTATCCAAACTCACGCCATCTCCATAACTCCCACTGCAGGTAATTAAATTCATTTAAATGTGATTCCTAAAAGCTACATTCAAATCTAGATGATGATGATGATGATGATGATTCTAAACCTATACTCGGAGCCATCGGAGAGATAGGCGCCGTAGCTTCCAACCGATGCAGCAACCAAAATGGGGCGTTGTTCTTGTGCTGCTGAAACATCCCAGAAGCCCTTGGTCGCTCTCTCCCTGTATATATCCCGAGCTTCACACGCGATCTTAACGCTTTTTTCTAGTAAGCCTTCTCCCTCTTTTCTTGAAATTCCCTTTGCTTCAAAACCTTGGAGAGTAGCCTGCATTTATTCACTACACTAGATCATCACATATTTTTTCAAAATTGAATGCCTGTATCTCAACTTGAAACTTTCATATACCTGATAAGATGAAGATATAATTATATTTGCTCCTGCTTCAAGGTAATCCAGGTGAACCTGTCCAAGATTAAAAGTCAATTCAAATAATATGACATCATGAATATGCATTTCTAATAATATCAAGTCTTATTCCTTAATTTGGCATTTTCCATTTCTGGGATTTTAGCCCCAATTAGTATAGAGCTGGTAAACTTTGTAGTTATGAATTGGGTACAGAAACAATGATAATCGATGAAACAGGGGATTCATCAGTTTAGTTTACAATCAATTCGGGAATAATCTTCTAGGATCTACTAAACTAATAAGTATTATGGGAAAAAATCAAGATTACAATTTACAAAATTGCCATTAGTCTTAATAATGTTAATTATACAAGGAAAATACACGTGGCAAACAGCATGAATCGCTCCAAAAGCATCAAATAGGTGGCTAACATCAAATTTATCCATCTAGGCATAAAAAATAGCATCTTCCAGATTAAATAAATCAAAGTGGAAATTATTTATTTTCGAAGAAATCCTAAAAACATTTACCTCGTACATAATAAATTAAATAACCTGAATCTCTTCGAACAATGACGAAAATAATGTATCCGAAAAATCACCAAACAAAAATGTCTGGATATGTGAAAAAAGTTACCCTTCTAATAAGATGAGGTGAGCTTAAGAGGCACTTAGCACTCCATAGAGGATCGTTGAGGTCCGCGCCATGGCGTTCCAGCTCCGTCGCAAGGCCGCCGTCGAGCACGGCGGAGCCGCCGCAGCGTCGGAGGAAGTTTGTCATCAGAGAGGAAGGCTGATCAACTGTGTTTAGAACCATGTTTGCAGATCAGTGGTTGAATTGATGAAGTGGAAAACGTTTGGTTTATTCTACTTCCGGCTCTTTGTTTGGCGCAGGGTGGTGGCCGTAGGCGGCGCCGGCGGTGGTGGGATTATTGAAGGGGAGAGAAGGGCAGTTGTTGCTGTTTTAGGAGAATTACAAGTTGGCAGGCAGGAATTGATAGAAAATGAAACTGCATATACTCTATATAGATCATATATATGTATAATCGGTGTGACGTAAATGTGAGTTATGACAGCTGTCCAAATAAGTTTAACCCAAATAAATAAGGTATATAGAAGCATCATTATTTTTTATATGATTACAATTATCAGTGTAAAATGTATCTGTATAAAATTGAATTTTATATAATTTATATTTGTTCTTCAAAATATCACTGTGTGAGAAAAACTTTTATTTGATGCTATATATATTTATTGGATGTATAATTGTCAATTTATACATATTTTATTTAGATTATCAATGTCAAAATCATATGTTAAATAAATTAAATTATTTTCAATGTACAATATATTACGATACATCCATTCTGATTAATTTGTAATTATAATTAATAAATTTTTAAGTAGAAAATGAAATCTAAAATTGACATCCATTCTAATTATTTTTTAATTATAGTCAATTATTTTTTAATTAGAAAATGAAATCTAATTAAATTTAATTAAAATGAATGCATAATATATTTAGATGCATGGAAGTTTTCGTTAATACAAAATGTTAAGACATTTGAGATCCTCACGTTCTTGTGCTTAATTTATTTGTAAGTCATAGTATATCATAAATAAAACCATATGTAAGTTGTTATGTTGGAGGCAATTGGAGCATGCTCATTAATCGCCACTAAGCACGCTGATTTGCAATGCCAATTAACATGCTTTGTTTCGAGGCATTTGTAATAACTAATAAGTAAATGGATAAATTATCGGAAAAAACGCCAAGTTTGGTCAAATTTTGGTTAGTTCTGTAAGTTTCAAAATTAACCGATTATATCATAATTTTAAATAATTTTGGCAATTGTCCCACGATGCTTGATTTGGGAAAATTTGCTGTTGATGTGGCTAACGGAAAATCACATGTGGACAAAACATCCGGCCTCTAAAACGGCGTTGTATGTTGAGATACAAAACGACGTTGTTTCGTTAAAATCATCTCCCTCTCTCTAAAATCTTCGCCAGAGACCGTCGATTGACGTCATGTGCTCACCGTTCAGGACTAGAGTAGATAGCTACCGTCTTGCTGGAGAAATCAACGACCTGGCGGCTCCCACTACTACTGGGTAGCGTCTCGTCCCGTACCTAGCAATTTCACAGCGCCGCCGTGTGATTCACGGATTTCCGATGTGATTCTTATCGCGACGCTCTTGCTAGGGTTAATGTCGCGTCGAATCGCACTACAAACCATCGAATTTGCGCCGCCAATCGCCTCCCCCACCATCGTTGTGTTCGCGTGCGCTAGGTTTTGAAAGCCTAGCGTCGCTGTCGCCACCACCACCTAGACTTCTCCTGCCTCTTCTACCGCGATTTGAATCCGAAGATGTTCGAATTGAGCTTAGGCTCGATGTGTTGTTGCAGGGTTTGTCAAATCGAGCTTGGGCTCGTTGTGTTGGGTTTGGTGTTGACAGTGTGTGTGGTGTGGTGTGGTGCGGTGTGGTGCGGTGTAGTGTGTTGTGAAGGGGCGAGTGATGGCCTAGGAAGCAGGAGGTGTCTAGCTTGGCGTCGGCGGCAACGATAGAAGGAACGGCGGAGGCGTTTATTGACGGAATCGACTTTATGGTTTGGATGGGAGCGGCTGAAGCAAGGGGGAAAAAGAGAGGTGAGAGAGACGAGTGGCGGGAAAATGATTTTTTTTTTTTTTTTGTAAAATCAAAACTACGTAGTTTAGTAAATTGTCATCCACGTTTGGGATACCTAGTCTGCCACATCATTAAGTTAGAACACGTATGCGACATATCAACAATTTCATACACGTAGATTACCAGAATATTTCGCCATGGGACAATTGCAAAAATTGTTAAAGTTATGATATAATTGGCTGATTTTGAATTTTGCGGAACTAACCAAAATTTGACCAAATTTAATGGTTTTTCCGGCAATTTGTAATATATATTTTTTACAAACGAACATATTTTTAAATTTGTGTTTCCTTAGAATTTTAGTATTAACAATGCCTTCTTCATCGATATGAACAGGTCGACGCGAAGGATCTTATTATTGTTTCATTTTAAAATACGTAATGAATTCTGATTTTTTCTTAATTCTTGATGTGGAATTTCATTCTTGTTTCGTTCGTTAGATAGCAAGGTGCATGATGATCTTTTTTGTATCAAACATAAAACCCATTACCATAAATTAATTTAATAATACTCTCACCAATATTTTTAAGGATATTCATTTTTACATCTAATTATTTTATTGTACGTTATCTATACTATATGATTTGTATATTATTGTATAAAAGTAAAAATTTACAATTTTCGTATCAAAAGTAACGACCAATTCAGGAAATTACATTTCGATTGAGTTTCGATGGTACAAACTCGATTATAATAATATATTGACAAGAACGGTGTCGTTATTCGACTCGATTATGTTACATACATCGACAAGGGAGTGCGTGGTGGATTTTAGTCGAATACATGTGTGTCGCTCGAGAAAAATATATCTTTGGAAGTTATACGCTTCAATTGAGATTCGGTGGTACAAATTTGCAGTGTTCTAGCTAAGAAAAAAAATAGTGATAAATTTTCTTTGAGATTTCGTTAAACAATGAAAACAGTAGTTTCACTTGTAAATATGAAAAAATGGAAATTCTTTTTGTAGTGTTCTTTTGTATTGAATAATATAAAAATAAAGCAAAGCATAATTAAAAATAAAAATAAGTGGGAAGAAGCTTAAAATCACCCATTTTTTTATGAATCTGCCGCAGAATTAAGACTAGATTCATTTTTGCCACTTGTGCCAAAGACATGAATTTGACTAGATTCATCGGAAAAGAATCCTTATTCGCATGGTATTCCCTCACATTTATTTTCCTTTTTTTTATCCGCGGTTTAGATTGTTATTCAACTTTAGCAGCTACATAATATTTAAATTTCAGTGTAAAGATGGAATTTCTACAGGGTTAATTGCAACTAAAATTATATTTTTTTATCAATTCAATTGATTTCATTTAAATCTTTCATACAAGTAGATGTTTACTTTGCACTTCCCAAGAATAGATGCTTCATTGGCTCTTATATGATCCGGGGACAATTTTCAAATAGTCGTTTACAATTGAGTTAATGGTAAATTAAATCATCAGTTATGACACAATTTGTAATCACAATATTACTTTCAACAAATGTTGTAAAAATACACACAATTTATCATTTGTTGTTTTAATGGATGAGACATGTCTGGTTAATATGATGAGGCTATTTTTAAGTCCCACGTAATTTTTTTACGTTGCTTTTATTTAATTCCATAAAAGAAATT
>JAYDZE010117813.1:0-23524 GCA_034509125.1 Monilaria moniliformis
CCCTGACTAATTTGGGCTGAATTTATGACATCAGCATACAGGGCTGAGAGCAAAACTGAAGCCATCTCCTTCTCTTTGTTATTTCTATCCATGGCCAAGGAAATTAGCCGCTTGATAAAGTATGGATGGTACTCACTTGATCCAAGTTCTCTAAGATCAGAAGCGGCTGCATCTACATCGCCAGTGCTAAAATATTCCTCAACAAGGGAAACTACAGCTTTCTTGTACTCATCCAGAGGATCAGAAACAGTTGATTCAACAAGCTCATAAGGCTCCTGTATAAGTCATAATAAACCAAAATTGTTAAGATAAAGCTGTGAACATTCTTAAAAATAGCAGAACTAAAATCCAAATAGCCAAAGAATGAATAACCAGCAAAAAAATAATTACCTCCCCACTGTCGTAGTTGGGATCATTCCGATCAAGGAAAGACTCACCATCGGTGTCAAGTAATTTTCCCCAGGTTCCTTTACCACCAGCACCATCTATTATCAAAATCAGATTAGTTAAGCATGTGTAAAACAAAAATTAACAAAGAAAGCATTACAAAGGAAGCAGGGAAAAAGAAGAGTTTGGGTTCAGAGGAGATGGAGAATCAAACATGAAAAATACCTTTACAAGACAATAGGTACAAGAGAGAAACCCTAGAGGGAGGTGATAATGTAGATGAGAAATACTAAGTGGCCTTCACACAGTCATCAATGCTAAGTGCAAAGCTTAATAGCATACTGTTGTCAAAACATGCATTAGAAGTCTGAAATGAAGTTGAAAACAACTGTTAAATAAAGATGAAGCTTAACCTCATGAAAATAAAGAGTTGGGCGCCCATAAATAGGACCTATTAGTTAGATCAGCACAAGGTTCAGTTTCATGTATAATATATTTATTATGGATAGAAGTCAACCTTCTAGCATTGCCTATAGCATTTCCTGATAACTAGTTAGCAGACATATCATCTCTGTGATGCCCTCGTTCACTTAACAATCTTCCACAGTGAATCATATAACATGAACTGAACCATTGATCATGACAACAACTCAATACAGAAAATAAACAAGGAAATTTAATCTGCTTTAAATGCCTCTTCCGCTGATCAAGAAACCCAAATGGTCTTTTCACTTCACGAAATCATTCTAATACTCAGTGTGTCAATTCAAAAGCTGATGATACAAATCCTTAGGTAAAAACATGCAATAGCAAGAAAGACCTGAAGCATCAGTGCCCTAAAAGACGACTTCAATTCTTATACCCTTGTAATCAACATGAGAACACATTATTAACTAACCCAGTTCATCGCGACTAACAATTACCATCTTCTTGGAGCTCCAATACCTATAACAACATTTAACTAACCTAACCAAGAAATATCAACTTACAATCCACAATAGCCATCAACGACCAATACACAAAACGGAAAGAAAACTCAAACACTGAAAAGAAAAACACACAAACACATACCCTTCTTAACTCTAAGAGGCTTCCCCGAGTGCGAACGACGCACATGCCTCACCGCCACGCCTCCCCCTGCGGCAGAATGTCCTCCTCCAGGCGCCTTGACATGGCGGTGCTCGAACAGCAGAGAGGAGTTCTGACCGGGAGACCTCGGGCCGGGAGAGTTAGGAGACGACGACAGAGACAATGACGACATCACCTCCGCATTCTGCGACGCTATTTTCAGCATCTCCCTCTGCTCCTCCGTCAAAAACCCCTCGCGGCTAGCCATTTCCTCCTCTCCTCAGCAAAACCCTATCCAAACAACACAATAAACAACAGCACGATAATAAGTTCATTTCCAATTGAATATCCGAAGCTTCACTCAATCGAATAACCAACTCAAATCGATTCCGCGATCTCTTACCTCTCGCGAGTCGACCAAAATTCCTCCGTTCTTGGCTCGGATCTCGAGCCAAGAGAGGAGATGGCAACTGGAGGAGCAATGGAGACTCCAATCTTGAAAACGCGCAGATACACACGCCACTGCTTGCACGAGCGCGCGTGTGGATTTCCGGTTGAAACTGTGCGCAGGAAACTGTATGTGTCTACTAGTGTCTTTGTGCTGCAGTGAGAGAGGGAGAGAGAGAGAGAGAGAGACGGGAAGTGGATGAGAACGAAGTGAATAAATAGGGAGGCTACGGTTACATGTACACGTCATCACCTAATGGGGGCGTCCACGTGGCTTTGGCGCTTTAAGCGGGTTTTTTCGTAGCCTTCCTCCGGTGATGTTCTCTGCTTTTCTCTACGATTACATCGACAATCGCGTTGGGGTTTAGGATGTCAGTTGCGGTGAGCGATGAGTGCGGTTAGGGTTTTTGGGGGTTGTGAATCGGGCGAATGACTGCAATGGCCCTGGCGCAGTGGTGCTTGTTAATTAAGTAATGTGATTAATGGAAATGTAATCAGTAATCGTGATTAGTACGACAATTAAGAATATGGGAAAGTTGCTCTAATTGGGCTGTTGAATTTTCTTTTTGACAATATTATTTAATTAATTGCATGATTTGAAATTATAAAGTCGGTCATGAAATGGATTTTTGAGTTAATTTTTCGCTTAATTTTGATCCAATAATTAAAGAACTAAAAGGTCATTCTGGCGTTTTTCATATATAAAAGAAAATTCCTACACGAAGTTTTTCGTGTAGTATATTAAAATCTTAAATGTTCATATTTTTATTTAATTCAATAGATAACATTTTTATTGTTTGTCTTTTCTAAGAAATATGTTATCTTTTTAATTATGTGTCACATCTAAGACAAAACAAATCCTAAATCCCGCAAATCAAGTTAAATTTCTATTTTAAGTCCTAAAATATATTAACAGTGGTGGAGAACATTTAATTGTATAGCTTTAGTCTTTTAAAGTAATTAATTATTATTTTGTAGACTGACCCCTAGTTGGAAATCTAGTTAGACTTGGTAAAATAGACTTCATAAGTCCACTCATTAGTTGTAAGATAAATTTACATTCGATTCTAAACTTTGTAATTCTGAAAGAGATTTTTAAGAAAAGCAACGATAATAAAAATCATATAAATCTTGCATATGAATTAAGACACCTACATTCTTTCTTTTGTCAGATTTCTTTTCCTAGTAACATAAATCAGCTGTTTTTGCTACAAGATTTCTTCCCATCATCTGCAGCAGCATTGGCTAGTAAGTCACTTTGCAGCGGCGCAGTGTAGGGCGTAGTCAACAAGGCGCTTGTCGCGGTGGTGACGCCGCAGCTGCCACGCCTGCAAGTGTTCAGACTCAGTACTCAATTCTATGTATTATTAATCTCGTGATACGAAAAAAAAAAAAAAAACAAACAAACAAATCGGCATTACCTTCCAGAAAGGAAATGTGGCAGCTCTCCAGCAATGAAACATCGAGTGCTCCTTCGAACTGGTAACACATAAATGATAGTGAAACACGAAATGTAAAAAAAAAATAAAAATAAAAATTAAATAAATCTTGTGCACGGAGGGCAGTGAAACCTTGAGTGCTCCTTTGAACTAGTAACAACAGATGATAGTGAAACACAAAATGTAATACAAAAAATAAGGGATGGAAAAAATAAAAAAAATCTCGTGCACAAGAGGGCAATGAAACCTCGAATGCTCCTTTGAACTGGTAACACAGGGATGATAGTGAAATACGAGACGTAATACCAAAAAAAAAAAAAAAAAAAAAAAGAGGATTCTCGTGCACGAGAGGGCATACCGCTGTTTACATCCGGAGTGATCTGGCAATGAGGCGTTGGGAGCACCGGCTTCGATGCTCAACGCGTTCCCCTCGCTGCTCCGGATGATCTTGAACATCTCATTCCTATGGCAACACGAGCACGAAACCTGAGAACTACACTCAGCGGAGCACGTCTCCACGTACCTATCCCTCGTTCTCACAGTCGTCGGAGTCGAATCAGAGTTGCTCGAACCATTGCTACCGGACTCTGCAGAGAACTGAGACCTAAAAAGCACTCTCCGCGGGCAGTTGAGCAAGCTGAGGCACGGCTTCTTTGACTTCCCATTCCTGCTCGAGCCATTATTAGCCAAGTTTATCCTGAGCTCCACATTGTAGCCCAGTATACGTTGCAACGCCCCAGCAATCTCCTTCCACGACTTCTCAGCCCTAGACGCGTAGTCAGGGTGATCAAACTCAAGTTCTACCACTGCAATCCTTGCTGCACAATCAAGAACTAGAGAGCTTGAGCAAAACATGCTTCAAATTTGGATGCACGAGGCAAGAATAGAGCTGGTTTACCTTGGGAGAGACGGACAGAGGCCATGTTCCCGCGTTCGAGGAGGAACTTCTTGAGAGAGCTAGAAGCGCACATCCCAGCAGCTCGTATCCAGACCAGATCAAGAGTCTCCCAATCATACTTTGTGGCTGTGTTTGCAGACTCAGTGTCCACACAAGCACAAGCAATGGAGCGCTTGAAACTGTCGCCCGTTGATGATGAGCTCAGGAAATCACCATCTGCAAAGTTCAAGTCAGCCATGGCAGCCTATACCTGATAAATGTGGCTAGTTTTTCTTTTTGGGCCGTCACACTAAAAGTGGCTTATTTCCACTAGTGGGCCATAATACTACTTTAAACACAAAACACAATGTGTCCAAAAGTAATGAGCCACATTTAGCGGGACGGTGCGAGTATGTCATTCCAAATCATCATAATCGATCCTTACCTTGTGGGTTTAATGACCGCGTGCTTAGCCTTGGATCGCTCCCCTCGTTTGAAGCTGCAGAGCTCAGCTGGAGAAGAGCCACAGTCAGCCATGTCATCTGGTTGTTCGACATCCTCAACTGTTTCTCAGTATGTGACAGTATTTTTAGGGCGTGGCTGAGTTGTCGTGTGTCATCTTCAGCTGCACGAAAACAGATTGCTCAGCGCAACGAAGCAAAATCATCAGAATCAGATTGCTCATGAACTTGATGAGGATGAATGTAGTATGCAGCCCTGAGTGCCCTAAATCCCAAAAAAAGTTCACAATAATCGAAGGAAAGGTATAACAAATCATACAATTATCTGATCCGAAATGCTTCCATCTCGTCTCCGAAACTCCATCAGAGGGGCACTTTCCAGCAAGAATGTCCATGATGAGGCTTGCCAGCTGCGATGTAAGCTGTAATGGATCTATCCTTGACCCCATTAGCTCTCTGGCCTTTCTAACCGTGTTTGAGGCATCAGACGACATTGCCAGATACAGCAAATCGAGCAGTTCATCATCAGAAACGATTCCAGTCTGCAGCAACGAGCAACAAATTAGACTCAAGATCCCAATAGTGCTAAATGAATCAGGAATGTTTAGCACTTACTACTTCATGAACCAATGAAACAGTTATCTTTTTCCCGAGCAAGCTCAGTTGATCGAGCATCATCTCTGCATCACGCAATGAACCATTTGATTTAGTTGCTATGAAGTTCAAAGCATCCTGGTCGAAATCAAGACCTTCTTGAACACATATCTTCCCCAACTTGGTGGTGATATCAACTTCCTTCACCTTCTGAAAATGGTATTTTTGGGACTTTGTTAGGGCACAGCGTGGGAGCTTATCAAGATAAGGTGTGACCATTATGAAGACAGCGTGTTGAGGAATCTCCTCAAGGCCATTCAGAATAGCTGCCCACGTCTCACGCTGCAACAGGTGGCACTCGTCAATGATATAAACCTTAAACCGCGAGAAAACTGGAGGGATACAAGCATTCTTCACGAGCAACCTACACCTCTCCATTTTGTTGATTCTCACTGAATCGACTTCCTTCACGTTGCTGCTGAGACCCGAAAAGAACAGACCACATTCCTTGCACATGCCGCATGGTCTTGTAGTCGCGGAAGAGAGGCAGTTCAGTGCAGCAGCGAAGATCATTGAACCCGATGTTTTCCCAGTTCCACGTGGCCCGTGGAAGAGATATAGAGAAGCTATCTGCCTCTTAGAGACGGCATCCGATAGAGAGGTAGCCATTGTGTTTTGCCCTATCAATTCACCAAACGATTTAGGCATGAACTTTTGGCAGAGGCTTCTTGGACTTTCCACATATGGACTAACCTCTTCACAATTGTGCCTAGAGTCGATGCTCTGTACCATTGCATCCTCTGACAAAAGAGGCTGTTCCTCGACATCAGCAAGAAGGCTAGGTCCTCTATGTTTCCTACCTCTTGACCAACAACTGCTTATACCACATCCTTGATGGCGAGACTCCATGAAACCAATATCTTCACCTTCATACAACAACATTCCATGGCTTGCTCGTTCATTTCGAGCTTCACCAGCAGACAAGCATGGACTCCCTGCACTACTCAGACCATCGGGCTCCGAATGCCACATACTATGCTGCTTCTTGATTTGCCTCAATTCTTCATCGGGTTCATTACACGAAGCCCCACCCTCACCTGAAGGTGTAGCACTAGTGAACTCAAAATATCTGTCACCATAATCTTTGCAGTATCTTTCATTGAACGCCTTGCTGTCACACGCTGCATCCGGCCCTTCAACACACAACGGCCTCTGTTGTGCAGAGCCTTTGTTTCCAACCATGGCCCCTGAATCTTGTGGAGACATCAGCCTTGAATTACAGTTTCTTGAGCCATAATACAGCTCCTGTTCATCCATACCATGCTCCGCACCCCTAAACAATGTTGAGCTTCTTATTCCTAGACCATCATCATCACCCTCACTCACTCTATGGCAACTGTTTTCAAATCCTAAAGTGATTGCATCATCCGAATACGCCTCCCAATTCACATTTTCAACTAAGGCATTCAACTTGCTCATGGAGTTCGTGGATGGATCCCGAAGAGACCTCACTCTCCTGAGGGCTATCAACGTTCTGGATAAAGGGACATCGACTGAATGCCGCCTCCCATCCATCCCTCAGACTAAAACAATGGACACTACAGCAGACTCAGTAGTGTAAGAGAATTGCAATGTCAACCTGAAAATCACCAAAACTAGGCATTCAGATAGTAACATTCTCAACTTGAATTAAACCTCAATCTTTCTTGAAATTGAAGAAAAAGATGAATAACTTCCAGCTAAAAAGAGAACTAGTCAATGATATATACAAGCTTCAATATTCAAAACCTATGATTTTGACTATGTGTGCCACAAATAATAAAGAAGCGAACTGTAAGGGAGGCAAAGCATTTTAATTAGAAAGCAACATACAATATGTACAGCAGAATGTACCACCTTTTTTCTCACAACATCAAAAGTTAAAAACCACATTGGTCACCATTTCTACCTGAAACACACAAGAGCAGAAAAGATAATGCCATCACAAACAAAGAGAAAATAAATTTTTAAAACTATGAGAATATAATAAAAATCCCACCTACACAGCTAGACTTCTCACCTCAGTAATATTTAAATAATGAAACAGTCTTGAAATTTGAAAAGGCAAAACATAAACAAATGGAATACAAATATTTACAACATGCTTCACACTTTCATACATTGTTAAAAACAAGGCAAAAATAGACAAAATTTTGAAAAAAAATGCAGGAAAAAACACACAAAACCTGTGGATTGAAGAAGAAGCTATAACTAAGTTGTCTGCTTGCAATTGAAACCCACCACAAGAAAAAAATTCAAACGAAAAACCGAGAATTTCGGAACACCCACAAGCCAAGATTACATTTTTTTCCCATACAACATAATTCCCACAAAAAGAAAACGAAAAAGATTCATTTTTTTTCCTTAATGAGTTGTAATTTACACATACATACAACTATATGTACAACCCCTTAACTGCTAAAAAACAGAGGTCCAGAATTCACGTCCTCAGGGGAGTTGGGGGTGAGGAGCAATGCAGTAAATGTCATTAATGACTGAGGGTGAAAATCACGCCATGTCATTGAATAATTTACCAAAATATTCTTTATTTATTTTTTCACTCGAGATACTAACTACTCTGGAGGAATTCTCAGACAAAGAATTTATTTTATTTTATTTTATTTTATTTTTTGCAGATATTCTCATGTCTTGTATGATGTTCCTTTCTCTCTCTGCATTGTTGCAGAGTTTTTGAAAAAAATATTGACGTTAATAGGGTAAAATCCAATGTTTTAAAAACCGGACCGGTGAGCGAACCGGCAAGGCTATCGGTTCATGGTTCAACCGGTCGGATCGGTCGGATCACTGGTTGAACCGGAATACTGTAGCAAACATTTATAAATATATAATTAAATATATATTAGCCAAAAAAATATTAAAATTTAGCAAATGATAAACAAAATAAATATTATAGAACATGTCTTAAAACATAATAACATTAAATGCCAACAAGTTTATAAATAATTTTTAGTCTTGCATCAAAACAACAATTACATACACTAAAATACTCGTTAAGTCCCAGACTCCCAATTCATTAATCCAACAAGTGCAGCTCAAAGTGGAGATAGAAAATTCAAAAACACAAATTCTGCAAAAATCACAATAACAATAAAAATACAAAATCTTCAAAAACACAAAATCTGTACAAGGACAATTCTCAATTACAAAGTCACAAATTCTGCAAATTCAAAATGCCAACATCTATACAAGACAACAAGCTAATTACAAAAATTAGTAAATCTGCAAAAATACAATCTTGAGACATAAAAGATAGCTCTTAGTATCTTACAAAAATCTGGACGGCAAAGGCAGCTTAAGAAGGATGGCGGCGGTGTAGGCGGCGGCGGCGGCACTGGAGAGAGAAGGAGCCGCTGGGTCGGGTGTGACGGGATAGGCAGCGACCGAGGTGGAGATCGAGATGGAGATCTGCAGCGGATAGTGGCGGCGGGCAGCGGGCGGGCGGCGAGACTGGAGGCGCACGTAGGCAGCGGGCGGGCAGGCGGCGAGTGGGATGGAGGGCGGGCGGGCGGCGGCAAGACTGGAGGAGAAAAGAGGCGTCGGTTGAGCGTGGGTGCAAGACTGGAGGAGAAAAGAGGCACGGCGGGCGGCGCACGCAGGCGGCAGGCACGGGAGCTGCTGTCGGTGTGAAACTGCTGCTGTCGTGTGAGGACGGTGGAGCTGCTGTCGTTGTGAGGGCGGTGGAGTCGCTGAAACTGAGGGAGGCAGCGGTGTGAGGTGTGAGGGAGGGAGGCGGCGGTGTGAGGTGTGAGGGAGGGAGGCGGGTGAATTAGGTTTAGTCTGTTTAGAGAAGAGAAGTGTGCACAGCACACTTAATATTATAAAAAAAAAAAAATATTACAAAACCGGTTTCCGGTTCCCGGGTGAACCGCCCGGTTTTCCCGGTTTGCATGGTTCAATGTGCCAGCGGTTTTTTAGCATGAATCGGACCAGTTCGACCGGTTCGCGGCCGGACCAGTCGAACCGGCCGGTCCGAACCGGTTTTTAAAACATTGATTATAACTTTGCATAAAAATTAAATTTAATAGAATATTCTTCATTTCTTCCAAGAAAAGGGTATAAAATTAAGTTTGGTAATGCGCTACATAGTCAATCATTAATGGCGAGATACATTGTAAATTCATTCTAGTTTTGAAGGAATATATGCTACATACATGTTAGCTCATTAAAGCATATGCTAGTGAAGTATAATTAATTACTTCTTACTTTTCTAGAGGAGTGAGAAGAAAATTCGCAAATGTTCCTTTTTTCTGAGACGTACTACTTGTATAAATATTTTCTGTAATTACATTTTTTTCATTTTGCTTTTCTGATGTCAAGTTGGAAATGGGGCGTACCTATATTTGTCCTCACAAATACAACCACTTTATCAAATTGAAAAATAACATTTCATCGACGCAGCGAAACACAAAATATATGTTAATATCATTTTATGTTTAAATCAACATAAGATAAGAGACACAATTTATAATTAACCCAACAAATAAATCCGAGTATTGTCGCTCGGAGCTCTCTGTAGTCTGTACCTAACTCAGTTCATTACAAGAGGACGAGAATAATATTGGGGAGAGAGAGAGAGAGAGATCTTAAACAAAAAACAAGAAACTGAATAGACCTAACTTTTTTGCAACGAGACTACATACAAATAAACTCAAGAAGACAAAAACTCCACCATTTTGACGTATGCAAAATGCACTGTGGATCGAGAGAGAGAGAGAGAGAGAGAGTCCCTATTGACATTTATTTCAGGGGTCTTGATCACACACAACAGTGAAGTCTAAACACTTTGCAAAACAAAAGAAAAAGAAAAGAAAAAATTGATGTATATATAGTGAAGTAAGCCTGTGACAGTTTGATATTCACAACAAATATTGCTGCATATTAATGATTAGCTAGGTTTGTATCTATATAATTCTATATAATTTCAAATTTACAGCATATTTTTATTTTTATTTTTTAACATATGTAGGCAAGGGCATATAATTACTTACTTTGTGGTTGCAAGAAGAAACTGTCAAGTTTTTTTTTTTTTTTTTAATCTTTTGAAATTGATTTAAATGAAAGCAGGGATCGGATTTACAAATTAGTTTTTCAGTACATCCTACAGTTTATTTCGTATTTTAATTTACTCATATTATTAAATTTTTGCCCTCTTGAATGTCCTGTGATACAATCAGTCTATCACAACCTAAAATCAAAAGTGAAAACGAGGATCTATAAGTCAATATGGATTTTATATATATCTCCATTTCGTGATTTTACATCATAATTCAAACAAACAAATAAATAAATTTCTTTTTGGACTAGAATGACGCTTAATGTTCAATACTGAGATGCACAAAGAACTTGCGTTCATTAATATTCCATGGCGATTGCATACACATAATACAAATTATGTATCGAAAATGTGATAGTATCCCATAAATTATACCCCCATCAAGTATCAAATGTGTCATTTTGCTATTTTGGGATACCCGTCATTAAATTATGAAATTAATATATAAACATAAGACTCATATCCCATTAACTTTTTTCATCTATATTATTTTACATTTCTTAAAACCTATGTTGATTCTAAATAAATCAAGTAATGGCGGACGGAAGGAGTATAATTTACATTAATAATTTCTTCTCCTCAAATTAGTACATAGTACTATCCACTAGTGCATAGGTGAACGTTTCCTAATACTACTACTATCACAACTCAAGTAAAATAACTACTTTTCCTCAAGAAAAAAATAAATGAAAAACTCTTGGAAGAATCCGATGATGCTTGTACCACAAAGGAGATTCCCTTTTAAGGCCCATCCACTCTTAATTACATCAATGCCAACCCCCACCCCCCATATGTCCCAACTTGTCACGTAGTGTACTCCGAGATGCAACACTGTTCGATCGCGGTTTCACTTGATCTTGATAACTCGTCATCACTAGCTGAGTCAGTATGGGTTGGGGTTGGGGCTTTAGCCCCTACCAATAATTTTTTTTATAAAAATATTAAATTATGGGCAATTTGTGTGTATTTCATTGAAAAGCCTCCATTACAAAATTGATTAATTGTAGAAAAAATGATTTATCGAACTCGAAATTTAGAATATCCATTCCACCGAAGACTTCTTCTGCACCTATCCATGCTTGTCATATTCCGCTTCATATTTTCTAACTCCACAGCGCAACACGAGATGCAACACTATTATCTATAGGACCTCACTTGATCGCGTGCAGTGGCAACAAACTAAATCCTGTGAAACCGATTTTTTTCTATAACCTATATCGCTAGGATATTCGAACAACATATATCTTTTCAATAAAAATCTGTCTAGAATTAAACTTATGGGCCCCCCTGGGGTGCATGGCCTATGCAAAACCCTTGCTATAAAACACCAAGTCTCCCCCCTTATACCCCGAGCCATTCCAGCAGCTTTTGCACTCCAAAATCAGAAGAGGGAACATCACGGTACCTCTCTCTCAACATTAAATTTCGCAATCTCCATTGATATTTGATATGATATCCTCAATCACACAAATCCTCTCCTTCACCATTTTCTTTCTTTCTTCCTAATGCTTCTTTTCCAAGATTTCATGATATTTGATCTCGTCTGCCTTCTCCATACACACATGCGTTTTTCTGTTTTTTCTGGCAGATGATCTGAGCCCAGATTGTGTCAGAGATAGAGAGAGAGAGAGATTGTGAAATAATTGATCAGAAAATGGGACATCACCACATATGCTGCAACAGACAGAAAGTGAAGAGGGGTTTGTGGTCGCCTGAGGAAGATGAGAAGCTCATGAACTACATTTCCACCTTCGGCCATGGCTGTTGGAGCTCAGTCCCTAGACTTGCTGGTAAGACTCTAAGAGAGAGAGAGAGAGAGAGGTGCATGCATATGCATATGCATACATGATTTTCACACAGTGACTGTGTTTTTTTCTTCTTGATTTAAGGGTTGCGGAGATGTGGGAAGAGCTGCAGATTGAGGTGGATAAACTACCTGAGGCCTGATCTCAAGAGAGGAAGCTTTTCAAGACAGGAGGCAACAATCATTGTTGAGCTTCACAAAGTACTAGGAAACAAGTAATTAACCAATCAAAACCATCATCTCTCTCAATTTTTTTAGTTTTCAAGAAAAAACTGATTGTTTCTGCAATAACTTGGCTGTGCATGAAAAGTCAAATCATTTTCAACTTTTTTGGAGGTGGACATGGATAAGTTGGAGAAATTTTCAAGAACTGATTGTTTCTGTGATAAATTGGCTGGTTTTGCATGAAAAATCAAATCTTTCTCAACTTCTTGAAGATGGGCGTACATAGATTGCTTCAAGAATTTTCCTTTTTTTTAAAAAAATCTCTGAGCTTTTCATCAGCTGTTTGTTTCTGCAATTATCTGACTGTTTTTGCATGAAAATTAAAAATATATATATCAGATGCTGCAGGTGAGCACAGTGTTTCAAGAAACAAACTTTCAATAGTTTGTGTTTTTTTTTCCCTCATTTCTGTAATAATATGACTACTTTTCGCATGACAAATCAAATCTTTTTCAACTTTTTGCAGATTGGCAGTGATTATTTCAAGAATTTTGCATGAAAAATTAAATCTTTTCCAACCTTTTACAGGTGGGCACAGATTGCTAAGCATCTGCCAGGAAGAACAGACAATGAAGTGAAGAATTTCTGGAACTCGAGTGTCAAGAAAAAGTTCGTGAGTGCCCATGAGAATCATCCTAGTTTCTCCGAAAACGTGAATCTTGCTGCAGATTCCCCCGCCAGCAGCTCCTCCGATCAAATCTTGATGAATAATTTCATTCCAAATCGCAGTATGAATCAAATCTCATCAATCCAACCGCTCGATACCTTCCAAATGCAGCCCTCCTACACCCCTTTCTCTCTCCTCACCTCTTTCGCTCCTCAAGACTTCCCGTACCTTGATTCACTTTTCATGGGCTCCAATCTTGAATTTCAATATTGCAATAACTATCCTATGTTTGAGAATTGTGCTGCTCAGCCGCCGCTTTTTGAGGAGATTGCTGGGATCGATGCCAGTTTCATGGCGGCGCCGCCTAGCCCCCTGCGATACATTGATTCCCTCGTGGCGGAGCTTGAATCGCCCATTCCGGCTTCTGGAAGCTCCTCCGACGCCTCTACGCCATCGGCGGCGGCATGCAGCAGCGGCGGCGGCGGCGGCGGCGGCTCTTTCCTTGATGATGCTGGTTTTGTCTCTTCCTGGCGTGCTCAGCCATGACGATATTATGTTGATACATATATATATATATATATATATGTGTGTGTGTGTGTGTGTGTGTGTGTGTGTGTGTGTGTGTGTGAGTGAGTGAGTGTATGCTGTGTGGTTTTTTGGGCGATTAATGTTTAATGGAGTGTATGTATGATTCAGAGAAAAAACCTTAAACTTTCTAGTTTTGTATTTCGATCTTTTTCGTCAATAAATGTTCATAAATAATGTAAAAATATCTCTTCACCTGTCCCTTTTAGTTTGATCACAAAGAAGATCTATACGTGCAATTTAATTTGAATATCAGTCGAAAGGATTTTCAAGAATGCCTTTTCGCTCTACTTTTGAACAATAAGAAGTAACGATCTACATATATGTAAACAAAAAACATATTTTGATGAGTAAGCGTGGAATTTAAAATTAATATTTAAGCAATTTACTACGATGATTCCTTACATGTATCATGTATGGCATCGCTTCAAGATAATTTGCTCTTTGGAAAACAAAAGCGAGGGAAAGAGTTGTGACCTTTTTCATCAATGGAAGGATCTGTGATTTGTTGCATAAAAGTACATTTAATTTTAGAATATGTAGAAAACTTAGGTCAAAATTTTCATTTTGGCCCCTATTCCCCAAATACAATTTCTTTAGTGGTTTTTTTCTCATGTAACAACTAAGGGTAAGATGGATACATTTACAAACTTCTTTGGTATACGATATTTGGCGGCTGAGTATCGGAACAATATATGAAAAAATGGCGTCAAACTTGTCATTTTACACCAATCCTCACTGCAAATTTTTTAGTTGTTCCATTCTTCATACAATTACTAATGATGAAATGAGTAATTTCACTCATTTTCTTGGAATGCAGTATCTGATGGCCGGACCGGACACACTTATTTGCAGACGGGGATTCGAGAAACCCGCAAATGTGGGGCCCACAAGTAGAATGTAGTACATAGTTGACATCCAAGTGAGCATGTGTCAGATACAAATGTTTCATGTATCTACGTGTATGTTTCAATCACCCAAGTGGCTGCACTCGACATGTATGTCTCTCTCTCTCTCTCTCTCACACACACACACACACATTAAGAAACTTGTTCTGTAAAGAATTTGCGTTTTGCTCTCTAAGACTTAGTGAAAAGTGTAGGCAAAAGAGGTACTCAATTCTAATACAATTGCGCGCGCGCGTGTAGAGAGAGACAAAGACACTTAAGTCCGCAAATCACATATTCTTGGATGCAATCTGCGATAAATTCATAACTTAAATCAACATTTTCTTTCTTAAAAAGATCAAACTAACATAATTATTGCTCATCCCAATCACAGATCAAATACAGTACTTAGAAAATTGAAACTCCATTACATTTATAACTAAGGTAAAACGCAACAATTTAAAGGCAACAATGAGCACCAAGATTGCCAGCCCCGAATCATTTTTTATTGCCCTCAAAATGTCTGCTTTTTTATCATATCATCCAGAAACTTGATAGAAGTTTGATCATGCTGTGATTCTATACCGACCCTTTGCAACTCGTCGGGAAATGACTCTCCGGCCGCCCTTGGTGGATTTCCTGTTCAGGATAAGGAAAATGTAGAAGAAGCTTTGGTTACATTAACCATGGGTGTCGAACATTATCGATGCAGTACAGAGAATATCAGAGAGTCATCTCTGCATAAGGTGCCGATTTCGTGTGCGTTTCGAGGGGAGGGTTGGGAAGTCACAAGAGCAGGTCATGTACGTGACAAAAGCATGTATGTAGATATGTAGTAAACAAGGTAGAGTTTCAAAGAAGGGGATGGGGGGGGGGGGGTGTTATTGTTTTCCTTAGTTATAACTGTAGTAGTTTGAATGAATATAATAACATGGTAATAGGTTAGACAAGCAACCCAGACATGAAAAGAGCACCATACACACTATTAAATAGTTAATAAACCTAGAATCTTGCAAATTTAGAATACAGGGGAAAATCTCTTAGATTAATGTCAAACATGTGGAAGAAATCTTAGAATTATTATAAATAAAATACATATAAGATTTTATGAACAGCTTGAAGTGTATTTACGACATAATCTACATGCTTCATATGTTACTATTAGGGGTGGGGTTGGGGTGGGGGGATGCCTCCCTTTGGTAACAATGTGGCTCCGTAAATGCATGCATGTATTTTATGCGCAAATAGACACGCATACAGGATGCATGCATGAGCATGTGGGCGTGAGGACGGAGTTGATTTAGCAAGCGTTGGCGTTCATATGCATGCATGCACGTAGACAGATCACAGAGTGCGTGTATTTGTGTTGGAGAGGGGGGGGGGGTGTTGTTCTACCTAGCGAAGAATCCATGAACCCTTTTGCGCCTGATGTTACTTGGTTGGTACGTCCTCTTCGTGTGACAAATCATAGGCTCACTTGATGAAGATTCGTCTCCTGTAAGGAGCCAAAAAGAATATAACATATGTCAGATGCCAAAAGGAGTAACTGAGAAAATTTTGGAGAACAAATGGAAGGCTGGTAGCTTTAACTTTGTTAGGCGAATTGACATATACCATACACCACCCGATAGCAACCGTCATCAAAGAGAGAGAAGCACGACTGATGTATGATAGTAGACTACATGCTAATGGATATAACTCGCTCCAGCTAAAAGTTTGTAACCGACAACGCAAGATCATGCATTTATGAGCTAACGTCACAAGGCGCTCATCTTCTGGTCTTTATAAGATCACGCTGTATACTGCCAGGTAAATCCGGCTTATTGGTCCCACAATTATCTAGTACTATTAGACCAATACCATTGTTCGACATGTCAGCCAATTACTTTGATACATCTGCTGACGACATCTTTCAGTGCTCCCCCACCTTACTATATGAAACCCCATGCCAAATTAGTATTCTAATTACATGTGGTGGCAATTTCAGTCTCAACAACTCTCAACTTGCACAGAACAGTAATTTCTAATATTTTCCCCTGTGGATCAATTGTACCTAACTCTCAAGGCAACACTCTCCAATCCATTACGCCTGCCATGATAAAAGATGCTGCAAGCTAGACAGAATGGAGGGCTGTCCTGTATTTACCAAGCTAGTTACCAAAGATAAATGCACTTATCCCTCCTAGGTTGGCAGTGGAAGCATTATTTGGCAACATTTTGCAGAGTTCAGTTCAGACAGCAGTAAATCTATATTTTTACTGATCCTATTACAACGAGCAATACACAGCTTTTGTCAACAGCCCTTCCCACTACTGCCTGTGGGGATGAAAGACAAAATGGTTCACAACACAAGCTAAGTAATTGGACCAATGACAGGTTCTGTTGATAAGACTAATAGATCCAATTCAGACCTAAGAGTGTATTCAGGTGGGTTTGGTCACACCTGCGGATCCTATACTTGTAGATTAGTGCCTTGTTCCAAAAAGCTGCATATATGTGCAGAAGCTTATGACCCTTCATTCCATATTAATCATAGAGTCATAAACAGAAAGATATGAAGTCTATTGGGGTCAGACATAAATCTATGATTTATATATGGCAATAGCGCCATAAGACTTATCCTTAGCAAAGAAATCTTAGCAAGAATTAGGACCTTCAAAATCATAAGAGTATACAAATTCAGATGGACAAATTTCTGAGTGCTAGTCCGAAACATGATAAGCATATGCTGTGAAATAGGAAGACATTAGATAAAAAATGATAATATTAAGTCGTCTTGGATGGCATGTCAATAACTATATAAATGGGTGGATTTTATTCTTCAATTATGTGGCCAAAAGCACACTGCAAAATACTCACAATTATGAATGAGATATGTAGTATTACCAAACACTTTACCAAGTTCATATAATGATACGTAAGAAATCAGAGGGTACCAACCAAAAATAACGAAATTCAGAGACTAAAATTGTCGAGATCATATCTGAAGACAACCCTCCTCAGAATTACAAGTCCTTGATCACTCTCATATTTCAGCCAAAGGCAATCAAGCCAGCAATAGCACACACCTAGCAACTATCTATTGCCCTCGTCTAGCATTATACCATGATTATCACAGATTATCACAGGATCTACACTATCTTACTCCCACAATCAACAAAGTTCCTCATTGTTAACCACTATGATATAAAAAGAAGAAATTAATAAAATTGAAATGACGAAGTGATGCAATATACAAAATGTAGTTTGAATCTACTGGAGCTTCTACAATTACAGTTGGAGCGATATGCAGTCTACATTGCAATCACATTCAAGTTATACGAAAGAATAACAGCATTAAAAACAACTAGAAGCAAGCTCAATTAAAGTAGCTCGAATTTCCAAATAGAAAATAATACAAAACAAAATTTGAAAAAAAGAAGCCTTGAATCATAAAAAAACTCAATGAAATGGAATTTACCTTCGGGTAGCAAGAAGGGGAGAGACGGGAGGCCAGAAGGGTAGAGGAATCCTTCGGAGCTGAGCTTTATGAGAGAGTCGACGTCGTTCTGAGGCTGCGGCGGGGAGTATAAAGGCGCCATTTTTTGAGATTGAGGAACAAACAGAGAGGGGAGCAATTTGGGCGCCGCGATCAATTCGTGCTTCGGAGAAAGAAAAGGATTCGGGCTTGTGTGGAAAGCCCGACCAAGGAACCGCGTCGCCATTGAAGCCCCAGCGCGAATTAGGGATTTGGAGGAAGCCATTTTGGGATGATTGGAGCAGCGGAGAGACAGACTCACTGTTAAACCCTAACGAGCAATTCAAGTGGAGAATTTTGTGTGGTTTGTGTTTTTCTTTTTCTTTTTATTTCTCATTCTTTTCTAAGTGAAACATAAATATATTGATTCTTTAATTTTTAGGTTAAATATATTGATTCTTATATAAATAGAGAAATTAGACTAACACACTTACATAGTATGATTTGCATAATATCGTAAGTTATTTTTTCGAAAGTTTATAGTTGGTTAAAGATATGAATTCTTTAATATTAATAAGAAATAAGTATTAGTGATTTACTTAGACGGCTAATTTAACTATTTACTAATGTATCACTTAGTATTTGCAAAACCTTATCTTGACTAGTGACTACTTTTAAGAATGTGATCAAATTTTTTATTTTTTATTTTTTTGTTTTTATTTTTTTAGGGTAGTTTCAAATGACTGTCATATGATCCTCTTGAAAGATTGGATTTTTTTAGATAACTCTTGAAATAATGGAATTAAGAATGCAATTTGATCATAATAATAATAAATAAAAAACAATTACAATAATGACTACATTTAAAATTGCCCCAAAACATGCACAATGCCTGCAGATTTCTCCTATTGTCCCAAAACAAAGAAGAATTTTGTTTAAATTTGGAAGCATTGTAGTATTTCACAACATTTGATCTTCCAAATCAAATTAGAAAAAAAAAGAATTATAATTTAAATTCGTACTATTCAAGCACAAGCTCATTTAGTTACAACAAAATGACTCATCCGAAAAATAGGTTAACTGTGAATCCAGGAACCGAAAGAATTTAAGATCTTTGTTGGAGCTTGGCTTTCAACGCTTCAATCACTGCTGAGAAATCATCATCACTTAGCCCTTGAGATTTGGCCACTTTGTAGAGCTCGTTCGCAGCTGCTGCAACCGTAGTTGGCTGAGAAACCGACAGCCAACCCTAGAGTGAGTCTAAGATCCTGTAGATGTCCATCATCACAAAGCGAGCAACAACTTCCCCGACAAGATGTTCATGGCTGAGAGAGAGAGATCGAAAATTGCATACCTTCTGCTGATGCTTCAGTTGAAATGCAGTCGGGTAGAGTGACTTCACCATTGAAGGGCCTTTCATGGAGTACATCGGTGCGCTGATGGTCCACTGGGAGATTAACTGCAGACCACGTGCTTCAATAAAGAGCGTCTTTCCATTTCAAAAGAACACGAACCTACGCCATGTATGATCGTTTTTCTAGTGAATTTACTAGTGACTTAAACGAAGATATGTGAGACAAATAAAGAAAGGTGGTGTATCGTTGTATATTGCAAAAACTTGACTCAGACTGTATGATGGCACCCATATTTGGATCAAAACTCAATATATGGTGGCATATTCACAATGTTGAGGGTATTTTTGTAGCAATTGGGTCAATCTTGACCTAGCCTATCATACAATCTGATACAAGACTCCTTTAGTTCATAACACTACGTGTTTGATTTTAGAAAGATGTACCTCGACAAGAACGCTAGGATCGAGGCCTACTTTCTCACTAAGGAGCAATCCTTCGGAGAATGATGCCATCATACTGCAACTCAAGCTAAAGCAATCAGGATTCTGTGAACGAGACGAGGCGTACGGCCCAAAAGAGATGAGTTATAGCAGTTGCGAACCTTCCCATAATCATGTTGACGACGAGCTTCATTGCAGCTCCATTGCCAACTTTGCCAAGGTAAAATCTTGACTAGAACAACAGCAAAAACACGTCAGAACACAAGAAATCGACATGATTTAGGTAAAGAGAAGAGGACTCAAAAACCAAGGAATCCCCTTCCCCATGAGGTCAAAATATGGAGCAGCCATTTCATAGAGAGATTTGTCACCTGAAAGATCGAGTTTCGCTTTATGCAAGAGCTGTGTAAACAAGTTTCTTCAAGAAAATAGGAAATGTGCTTGATTTTCGGATAATAAAGATTCTTTACCAGCAGTGAGAAAAATTAGCTTTCCATCTTCAGCTGGCTTCTTCAAGCCTGAAACCGGAAGCCTGCCAAGACAAAGGAGAATACGTGTTTCTCGTTAAAACTAAGATGGTAACTCCCTTCCTTCATATTTAGATGAATACATCAAGCAATTAACCTCCAAAAATAGAGCTCCTGTAGATTGTATACGTGGACTGATCAATTTGGAAGTTGGGCCATCAACGGTAGAGACATCTACATAACTGCGGAAATGTTTAATGAGAAGTTTGAAGTTGCACACAATTTCTTTTAAAGAAAATGTTATAAAAAGAAAAAGAAAAAAACCCACCCTTTTCCGGGACTCATACCACTTGCGCCCCTTGCTTCCCACATGCTACATCAATCTGAAAAAAGAACGAAGCTCAACGAGCTAAGACTGCTAGAGACAGACAGCTATATCCTTGAAAGCATGTATACTCACTGCACTTTCAGGATCAGCAAGTATATCAAATGTGATGTCACAAGAGGCAGCTACTTCCTCAGGTGAGGGTTTGTACCTGCATCAAAGCCTTCCTTTGTAAGCACAATTGGAAATGATAACATACAACAAACAATCTTTAAGCACCCTAACTCGACCAAAATAAGCCTGTGAGGTACTATCTTGTATTTACTATATCTTCTGAAATACTATTCGTACCTCAACGAACTTGAACACCCAAAAAATGGGCGAGCAGTGACTAACAACACAACATACTTCCCCTCATAAAAGTTATTCTCTGGCACTATAAAATGAGAATTTTTTGCATGTATAAGTTTAGATCCCGAACTTACTTTGCACCCAAGGAGATAAGTGGGTCGCATTTGCTTTTTGTGCGGTTCCAAACAGTGACATCACATATGCATCACATATCCATCAGCAAGAAGTTGTTGTATCGAAAGAGAGGAACAAAGTATACTAGGTTTCAAGCTTACTATGTGATAGACAATCGTAATAGACCATCTGCATAACAAGAAGTTTTGCAAGAAGTAATCTGAACTCAACTACTAAAATACATGAATCCTACCCTGCTTTTATGAGATTTTGTGCCATCGGAGAACCCATAATTCCGAGGCCCAAAAAGACAACGCGAGTAGGGAGCTCATCTGTTGAAGACAAAATTTATCAGATTTTGTTGTACCAACATATGTTCTGACTTTTTGAATGATCAAATCCACTTAGAACATACAAATAGGATATGGCACGATTAAAGTTATCCTCTTCAAGTAAATATTGGTATCTATCACTCTAGATAAAATAGAAAAGAACCTTCGGAACTAGATCTTCGACGAACAAGACCAATGATAGTATCATAGCATCTGGATATTATGGCACATGGCTCTAGAGCTAGAAAACATGATCAAAGTATAAAGACACAATGTAAGCAACAATTTTGCGACAAAAATCTAAATTTCGAAAATCTTTCAAATATCATGGTCTTGATCATGATTCATGATTGGAAATGTTTCAACTAGATGCACAAACTTGAGCTATGAACCGAAGAAGTTGATCATGATCAAACAGTGGCTTCAAATTCATTTACTAAGAAGACTAAATGCCGTATTACATTAACTGTGAAAAGTTAATTTCCATTAATTGAAAAAGTAAAGGAAAAACCTGCAAGAATCAAGTTTCCAATGAGTTATAACACATTACCAATTCACTCCCCAAAACATAAGACACAAGACAAAATAGTCAATCAAACATCAAGAAATCCCATCAAACAAGAATGGTTTCCACACACACACACACACATAAAACACAATTACACACATACATTATGCTCATGAGGTCTCAACAATGTAATTGCAAGCTACCAATGCACACAACATAACACAGAACCCAAACCCCCCCCCCCCCCAAAAAAAAAAAAAAAAAACCTCGAACAAACTTATCTACAGCCATCAATCAAGAGAATTAACTTTAAAAGAAAACACACACACATAAAAAGAAGTACCTTTGGTAGGTAAATTGGGTTCATGAGAAGAGAAGGCCTTAACTTGAACACAGAATTGGGGTTTAATGGAGAGCAGGAAATGGGCATTGCCCCAAATTGGACTGGGGAAAAGCCTGAGCACGTAGACATGGCTATTTGTGGAGAGAGGTGCAGCATAGGAGAGACAATGGTTGCTACTGCAGCTGGCCCTCACCATCAGAATCTTGGCTACCCCTTTTCGAAATCTTGAACCTTTTATCAGTTTATACCCATAAATTGAAAGTTTATGGGCAAGAAATCGTTACTCGTTGTGCGAAAAGCGCAATAATCGATGAACTGACATCCATGGATAGTCAGAAGTGGTATAGAAAGGTGTCACCATCTGGATAATTGTTGCATAAAATCATTTCAGTTTTAATAGGCGTTAAAAATGTTTTTTGAGTTTTGGTTATAAAATAGCTTCATTTAGTCTGATTGTTAGGCCTCTTTTGGTACACAAGTTTAAGAAAGTTAAGAGTAGTTATAAAGTGTTAACAGCGCATTTGGTACCCAGTGTTGGTTAAGTAGGAAGCCCGAAAAATAAACTTGGCCCGCTGGGGCCCGGTGCTCACACCCTTTGTAATGTTGTTTACGTAACCGACGCTAGAGGCAGGTTAACTAAAGCGCATTGGTAGTGGAGCCAGCTTAAGCTCCTCTTTCCACAATTGCCCCTCTTCTTCTTCTACGAACGTCTTCTTCTTCATCTTACTGCATTACTTTGTGCACTTGTGAGAAGCACCTTTCATTTTCAAAAGGGGATCTCAATGGAGTAAGGCTGCAACGTGTTTAGCTAGTTAATCGTCTTGTCGATTACTCCTTCTTGGGTTGGCCCTCGAATTTGGACGACGGTAATACCCTCAATTGATGTTCAAAAATTGTCGTTACTTGTTAGTCAGTGGTCTGATGTCGTCGAAGTATGCTAATCTGTCGTCAAATCTTGCGCATACGCTTCAAATTATCGCTTGCGGATACTCTAAGCTGTGTCTGTTTTTCTGATTTGTGGGTGTTTTCTGGAGATGTCTTCGATATTACTGGGTATATGCGTTTCTGATTAACAGAGGTCTTGGATATGGTCCCAAAAGTTTTTGCGATCTAATTTCCCAGTGTCTCCGAACTATGCATTGGGGCTTTGCGAAAGTTTTCATTTAGGGATGTTGGCATCATCTATTGTTTGCGAAACAACTCTCTGTGTTTTGTTTCACACCAATTTAATACCCGTTACCAACTCATTATCTTCCAATCTGAAAATTGTTTCCATTGTTATGCGATACCCTTTGTTTCGTTCACATTTGAAATGCTTTGAATGTCTTTCTTCAATTG
>JAYDZE010117924.1:0-23522 GCA_034509125.1 Monilaria moniliformis
AACCGAACCGAAATCCGAAAAAAACCGAACCAAATTTTAAATTTCGGTTTGGTTCGGTTCGGATATTCGGATTTCGGTTATTTTGCTCACCCCTAACAAAGATCCTCGGTAAGGTTCCGCGCCAAATCTTCTGAGCAACAGCTGTACTCGCAAAGTGTTTCCGAGCACCGGCCGTGCTTGGAAACTGTTTCCGAGCATTCTATGTCCTCGGTCTTCACAATATTTTCGAGCACGGCGGTACTCGAAACATTACCGAGTACTTGCGTGCTCGTAACGCAGGAAAATATCGACCCGTTCTTTGGTGCTCGCAAAGTGCTCGGTAATATGTATGGTGGTGCTCGGAAGGTGCTCGGAAAATGATCGGAATATTGCGACCACTCGGGTTCTCGCTACAGTATGGTCGGAAAAGCCCGCTTTTTTTTGTAGTGTCATATTCCACTAATTTTTTATATCCACTTTCATTCACACTTTTTAAAATTCGTGTCGAATCAAAATAGGTCAATATATCGCAGATGAAGGAAGTATTATTTATTTCTTATATATATTTCAAAATTACACGCCCCATATATTTTCACTATTAATTCCAAAATAGCATACTAACTAACGGTAAGAAAATAGACCTTGCATGAATGTATTCTTTACTCACATATATATCAACGATATATACTTACTGTGAAAAGGAAAAAAATGTATAATAAATATTGCACTCAGTATATAAGAGTATGTATACACGAATAGCATACTCAATGAATGGGTTTAAGTGCAAGAGGAAAAACTAGTTCACTTGTACGTCAAATCATGAAAAATTTGTGATAACAATAATTAAAGTTTGATGTGCATAATTGTTTCCTACTTACTTGGATGGATTAGACATAAATTTAAACCACTATATGGTCATCATATCGCACACAACTTGGCCCTTCATCACTTCAAGTTCTATATATTGGCGTGGTAATTTCTTGTAGGTAAGTATACTAACTTCTTTTTATTTGGAAAAATAATATATCTATTATATTTGTTTTCTGTTTTCTTTGGGGTAATATCTATAACTATATCAATTGAGTAGCTAAACTTTTAAATGCATCATCAGAGAGATATATAAACTACATTTGTTCATCATAGAGTTGTTAAAAATGATCTAATCTAGTCTGGGTGGTTCAATATTTGGGCCAAACTGGGCCACAGATTTTTAGGGCCGTCGTAAAGCTTATTTTTGGGCCAATTAGACTAGAAAATGCAGCCCAAAATTTTTTCAAATAGGGTTAGGCCAACCCTTTTTTGTCCATTGGCCCGATGGACTCGGGTCGATGTGATTTGGTCCGACCCGAACCCTTCAACAACTCTATTAAAAGAAAATTTCCATTATCTTCCGACCAAATATTTCGTGCAAATCAGTTGAGTCATGAGTAACTTTTTTTGATTGGTTGTTGTGGGGTATTTAGAATTTTAAACCCTTAGAAACGAACTAGAAAGTCATCTTTTTATAGCCTAATGTTTTCTAGTAGGATCATAATTCTCAACATGAAACTAATGTAAGTAGTAATTTGGGATACTTAATTATGTAGCCTTGAATGAAATGCAGTGGATTTATGCAACTTGGTTATCCTTGTCAATTTTGTGTCTTTCCAATAATATAACGAACGTGAATTTATGTTTGAACTCATTCGAATTTACCTAATAGGCTACTTGAATTTAGATTTGTGGTTAAGTAGCTAGATTTTTTAAAAATAACGTCCACGTTTCAACACCAAGAGGGGGGGGGGCGGGGAAGTAAATAATTAACTAAAAGTGATCAAAGGTGATAGTCCTTTTCACTTTTCGAAATTATTTTTTAATACTTTCAACGTCTAATAATGGGGGAAATTTATCTAATAATTATGTGTTGAAGTTCAGAATTCAGACATACAATCAATCGGTAGGGTATAGTCGATAAATCTGACTATTTGATCGATCAATTCAACTATATCACTACTCCGTCTCTTTTGCTTATTAATTGTTCCAAAAAGTAGATAAATGTTACAATTATATAATTGACCATGTGAGCAACAAACTGATTTTAAAAGTTTGCTAGCATATAAAATATATTGGTTCTTCAAAAAAAAAAAAAAAAAACGAATGACACATACTTGTTGGAGAATTAAGGCCTTTGGCCTTTCATATGGCCAAGACCTTTGGTCTTTTGCATGCCCGAGACCTTTGGCCTTTCGGTTGGTTGTAACCGCCAAGGTCATTATGAGATGTCATGATGATCGTGTCTTTCCACATTCCCTCCTTGGCCTATATATAGGCGAGGGTTTTGAGAGAATAGTACACCACAACACAAACTCTCTCTCAATACTCACATTTTGTCATTCACGCATAACTTAGCATATTTAGGAGCATCATTTGCTCGATTCTCGAAACTCTATCAAGTTCGTCGGTGCCTAGCGGGTTAGAGGTGCTTCCACACGCTAGGACGGAATCGTTTTATCTTTGGGGACGATACGCCAATCCGAGAGCAACAGCCGGGGCGTAATTCGTCTTGCGGAAAGATGGCTTTCCTCGACTGAACTTAAAGTTTGATTTGTTTTATTATTTGTCGTTGTATCCGTTCTATTCCTTGTTTTATTCTATCAATTGTAATAGCAAGAGCATTGCCTATTTAACGGCTTGGGTTTTTCCAATATTTCTAACAGTCAATTATGTGTATTTTGTTTTGGATGTTTTTGGTTACTCTTCCATGCATGCCGTAGTGAGAGTGGTGGCTCTTGCAAAAAGTTGTATCTTGAAGATCGAACACTTGGCTCGCAACTTTGCTAAAAACACTAACACCACTGTTTTATTTTTCTATTTATCCTTTGTGTTAGTGATATAAGGTGCATCATAAAATTAACTAGCCTTTTCCCTTTTCCAGTAGTGGATTAGGTAGTCGATTCTCACCATCTTCAAATCACTAAATACTTCCGAAACAAGTGAAATTATGGCACAAACACTACTTTCAATTTCTCGAATGATGCCAGTTCAAGTCATATACTACTATTAATCATTCAAATTTTCAAGTTAGGAGAGCTTTCACACCTCAACAAGCCTCTAGTGCTAAGGAAGTAGCTTCTCCCACACTCTTGTTTCCTTCAAAGCAAAGCCTTGACAAAAAATGAGGGCCTATTTTTAGTCACAAAATCCTCCCACACTTCACATTCTCCACACCAAAACACACAAAATCTCAAACAATGTTGCAGTCCACATTTGAGCTGATCAGCCTCGCAGCTTCCAATTCCCACATGATTTTCTGTCTATTTAACCTCATCATCGCAGTTGTCCTCGTCAGCAGCTCAAAGTCGAATTACCAAAGCCGTAAACTTGTCGTAGATGAAAATGGAGATCAGAGGAAGACAAAGACGATGAAGGCCACTGGTACACTGGTTGAGGCAGCAGCCGCAGACGAAGACAATGAAGATTTGAAGATAAGAGTGGAAGAATTTATTCAGAAAATTAACCAGGGATGGAGGGATGATAAAGTGAGAACATATAGCCTTTAGACCAGTCACATGTTTTTTCAAGATTTTGAGGTTCTTACAGTTTTAAGTTAAAACTATTACTATTAAACTAAGCTGCAGTATTTTTGTCTGACAGTATCCAAGAATCTAGTAATTTTGTCAGAGATTCTGCAGACTGCTGTAAGATCCTAAACCTAATGTAATATGGAATTCTGAAGTAAAAATGGTGTCTCCAATTTCATTACTACATGTTGCAAACCAGCAGAAGTTCCTGACTCAGCAACTAAACTAGGAGAAGAAAAAGCAGTTTCAGACAGACAAATCATGCTTTGCTCTGAGATGACATACAGTCTACTGCACTCAGCAGTAAGGTCGGAAAGGCGCGGCCCTAAAATCCCTAATTCTAATGGAAAGCGGCTAAAGATACAAACGTGATACACACGTGAGACGATCAGCAGGCTATTTCGTGGCTTTGCACTCTAGAATCGTCAACATTATGTTCAGAGTTTACAGAAGGCAAGTTGTCACCATGATATGAAGCAGAGGAGGTGAGATTTGGCCGTGCTCTACTGTAGTCTGCTTCATATCTTTCTTCAGGAATCGGGATAGCAGGGATTGCGCCAAAAGAAATCGTGTGCTCATATTTTGGCTTCTTAGGCTTTTGCTCCACCTGATTTCCAGGAACAAAGCTGCCGATAACAACCTGTTTGTTGCAATTCAAGATTCAGTACAAATTTGCAAGATCAAACTGTAACCACATTTTCAGTAAAAGAAAATGGCTAGAGCTATATTCTTACATTCAAGAAGCTATCTTGATGTACTAAAGTATAGACAGACTACCTAAATTGTATGTTTATCGAAACATCTGATTACCAATTTATGCCACAATCATTAACATAAATACGCCAGTTTCATCAGATTGAATATTATCTCATTACATAAGTTTTCAGATGGAAAAATTATATAACCTGAACAGGGCCAGCTGCTACAAGCATCCCAGCTAGTCCTCCTCCAAATACACGACCATCGGGGCCCACCAGAGAGACGCTCATCCCTCCCGATCTACTTTTTGTCATTCCGTTATCGCTTGCAACGAAAGATCCCGTTAGAGAAAGTATATCAAAACGCCCCTGTGGAAAGCAACATTTCAAAAACAGAATACTATCTCTTCTAGCAATGTTGTATAAAAGCATGTGAATTCAGCATACATGCGAGCAGTTGTTACCTCGTATGTTAAAGTACCACCAGAAGAATTAGATTGACGCAATGTAACATTTGAGATGGCACCGTTTGCAGCCAGAATGCAAATTGCTCTAGATCCTTGTTGGGAAAAAGATATTATCTTCATATTAATATCCTGTCATAAGAGAGTGAAGCTATAAGTTAGTAAAATTAGGACGTACCGCAAGATAGCGCACCTTCTGATCAACCTCAGCACCAAGTATTTCTATCTATCTAGATATGCAAAATAATGAAAGACCATCTTCATCAACTGCTAACCCACTTTATTTCCTAAATTAAGAATGGATGGTGCATTTTTAAATTTTATTCAGGATAGTAAAAACAGAAAGGGATGCAGCATCCAGAACTCACATGCATATCATTTACCGACTAGTGTATTATCAAGCAACAACTGCTCAATAAGATCGAAATATTTGATACAAACCTCATAATTTATGGCCCAAAAGATCAAGTACTATAATGTTCTCATGAAAAGCCACTACTCTACTAGTTCGTGAGAAATTATCTGACTGCTACTTATCCCCAAACCAACCGCCTCTTCCCTCCGCTCCTTTCCCCTTCGAGCATCTCTCTTTTCACAAGGCAGTTGCCAACATTGTCAGCACAGCTAACAAAATCCAAAAAGGAGTGCAAAATCTCACTGAAGTATACTGATTATCTACACAGATTGGTAGAAAAGCAAGTACGACTCTGATTGATCCTCGGAAAATGGTCCAATATAAGGTATACTTCTTGGATTGAGTAAAGACATGTGCTCTTACTAAGTCAATAAGCACAATTCTTTTAATTAGTCCATCGTAATAACACCACCAACAACATTAACTACTTCAGTGAAGTATCCAAAGAGAAAATATATTTCCACTCTCCTACGCCACCCTTTGTAATCTATCTTAATTCTGATTTCATGACTTTTATTCATCTAAAGAAGATATTGTTTATCACAATCAAATTTGTAAAAGATCACGTGATTGAGGTGTGAAGAAACTAAATCAATACTAGAAAGTTAATTAGTCATAATCAGAAGTACCTCGCCAGCATGAACAGAAATCACATGAGGTGTAAAACCTCCCCTTATGGAGTATGCCGTCTCCCCCCCTACAACATAGAAACATAAAGGCATTTGCAGGATCAGATTCAGAAATTTTTGAAATTTTTAAGATCAATCGGAAGTAAAAATCTATTTTAGGTAATAGATATTGCCAAAAAGAGTTCAACTGAAAGTCAACTTCACATATTTGTTCAGCCGAGTCCAGCTCACCAACTGGGATACCATGAAAGCAACCTCATCCAAGCATAAAAGTGACATAAGTCAACAGAATTAACACACTATTAATCCCCATTAGCTTTTCAAGAACTGCATCAAGATAATGCAGTTTTAGTAATCCTGCAATAGCCAGAGGAATTCCAACAAATCCATTCCCTCGGAGTGTAATCCCAATGTGTATTAGTCGTGAAACATACATTCCCTATTCGAGAGACGACGGTTAACATGCATCCTTCTCAATATTAGAAAAAGAGATATTCTGGTTTGATGTCTACCGATGCAAAAAAAAAAAAAAAGGCACGAGTTTAGAGGCTCGTTTGGAGCAGAGAATGAAATATATACATCTTCGGGGCAAATAACGACAATGGGGTGTGCTCTACGGTTAAACTTCTTTGCTGCGAGTATAACACAGTCTATTCTGAAATTGCAGAAAGGCCCACTTTTTATAGGGTCAGAATCACATGTCTACATCATCCTTCACTCATTCAAGTTGTTCGTTCTCAGATTGCCAAATGCACACTGCAATTATTGAGTAAAGACAGCTCTTTTGTCTTGTTACATCAGTTCAAGGAACATCAGTAGAAAACAAACACCAATAATGATTCTCCGCAAATTTTCACTCATTGTGCCAAAATCAGCACATTACCAAGATTCGGACAGGTTTCTCCTGACAAGTGTCCCAATCCCAAACTGGATAAGCATATGTCATATAAAGTTCACTCAGAAACAACAGATGCACACAGCAAAATGCAGCCCACGAAATAAAAAGTGCCTATCAATGTACTCTCTCGATAATTGCAACACAGCATCATCTATATAAATACCAATTAAAAAAAAATCAACACATTACAAATCATACCTGGACATGAAAAATCCAATTTGTGTTTTTTCTTTGAAGAGTTGAGGGGTCGTTCCGAACTACTCTTCCAAGCCGAATAGTCTCCGGTAAAGGGAATGGAGGCCGAAATCGGCATAGGAGACAATGCCGAGATCGAGCCATCCGCCGCTGCATACTTTCTCGGCCTTCCCCTCTTCTTCTTCCCTTCCGTCGATGGCGCCGCCGCGCTCACCGGCGTCGCCGATGTGGGAGGGACGGTTGATTCGCCAGCTGGGTGGGAGCTTTCGACTCTCGACTCCACCCTGTAGCTCTCCGGAGCTTCATCACCTTTCACAGTGACACCAGCGCCATTCAACCCTTCTTTTTCCTCCATTCATGTACTAAAACGGACAGTTCAACTGTAAAATCCTTAAACCCTCAAAAAGAGACAAAGATGTCTTAATCCTAGGCTCACTTAGTGGATAGAGTTGGGATCTTTTTCAGCTCCAACACTCAGCTAAGCAAAATAAAAATTACAGAATGTATGAATAGTGATACAAAAAAAAAGAGCATGAATCAACGAGAAAAGTTCACACAAAACACAATTCTGGAATTCAGCAAATTTTCTATTTCAAGGATCATGGCTGAATATTCTGAGATCAGTTGAGTGCAGCAGAGCTCTGCTGCAAGAGTCTATTTTTACCATGTTTTCTTAACTAATAATCACAGGGTTAGTCTCTGCCATTGCAGACAAGTACGTAGCTTCAGAAAATGGAATGGAAATATTAATTGTTTTTTTTATTGCTTATTGCAGACTTTTCTTTTTTCTGAGCTGTAATGGAATTAGGGTTTTTGTAAGAGAAATAAAAGGTGGAGGAAGGAAATTAAGTTGGCGATAATTTAAGAAATTCGTAATAATGTTGGAGTCGATTAGATACATACCAATTAATTAGGTCAGCAGCAATATTTTAATTTGAAAATTCAGAGTATTAATTACGGTTAATAAAATGGATTCAGGTCCGTCTTGGAAATTTAATAGATTTGAATTTTTTAAAAAGGACAGGTGAAAGAATTGGAATACATAAATATGAAAATACGGGAAAAAGGTTTATCATGTAATATTGAATTGGCAGTTCAATTATATAAAGCTGTAAAGTTAGGTTGCAGGTATTCTAATATTTTTCCAAGTTCTGACCTGTTCTTTGTCTTTTCGGGAAAATAACAGTTGACCATTTTCTGAAAGATGTGCCCTCGAATTTAGGTATAATTTACTGTAACTGCCACTTTTTGCACTTGAGAAATCACAACAGATGACCACTCGGATTGCTAACCAAATGATTACATGTCTCTCTAAAAGAAAATTGTAAAACTAAACAACAAAAAAGATAAAGAATAAGGGGTCAAGATTATACTTGTTTAAGCAGAAAATAAAAATATCATATCCCTCATTTTCCATCGAGTAGCATTCCGGGGCGTGCAGCCCGCATCGTGCGCTGCGGTAAATCGGTCCGAACCCGGATCAGACTCATCCAGGCTTGGCCCTTTTTTAAAAGCAGTAATTTTTATTAAAAATAACTATTACTTCTATACTTAGTGTGTTATTTATTATTTGGAACACACTATCACTTTTATTTATAAGAATATTTAATTTTATTTATAACAATAATAACTTTTAATACAATTACTTTTAATTATAAAAATAATAACTTTTAACAAAGTTATTTTTTATATACAAGAATAATAATTAGATCTCATGGTGAGGGAGAGCTCTCACAATTTTTTTTTTAACCGTTTCATCGCTGATTGCTCGTTAGCCCACGAAATAGTGTTTTCCTATTAATTACTTATTTTTTTGGAGGGAGGAGTTGTAGCTGCTGTTTGAAGCAGATTGTTGGGAGGAATGGATCCCCTGCTGATTTAAAAATAGTGGGGGTTGATGTGCACAAAACGCAGCCAATTCCATGTTAAATGCATGAATTTGATATAATCTTTTCCTCCCTTTTTTGTATTTGCTATTTCATGAATTTGATATAATCTTTTCCTCCCTTTTTTGTATTTGCTATTTTTTTTAATTTCGTAACACTTTTTCATTTAAATACTCAAAAATATTATAAAATTCAATTAAATTAATAAATTAAAATACTTATAAATTTTAATTATGATATCAGAAGTCATTCCTAGAATAAAATGATTAGCTTTGAGTAATTAAAGAATAAAAAGTGTTTGAAAAATAAAAATAAAATATTAAACAAAAAAGAAAACATACAAATTATTAAAAAAAGTACAAATTTAATAGCATTTTATAGTGATTAATTAAAAAGAAGTGTTTTAAAAAAATATCAAACAAAAAACATAAAAGTAGATTGTGCCAAAATCTGCATTTGATGGTGAGTTGTTTGTGTTTTGTGTACAATAGCCCCTATTGTGTTTTTTTTAACACAGTAGATGATCCATCCTTGTTGTTGGAGTGCATGTAATCTTCAGTTTGGCCGTAAACCTTAAAATATCTAAAATATGAAGTTTGTGTTAAAAGAAAATAGTGCAATGATCTCGATCGAGGTATGCAATTTTGATGATTTGTGGAAGCTTTATTAACGCATTCGCAACGTGAGCTACGTGGCATATTCCCTTGGGACGGGACGTATTGTAGGAGGCATCACGGGACGAGCGTTCCTCAGCAGAGAGAAAGCGGGCAAGCCAGCCCGCCATGCGCTCCCACCTCGCGGCCAATCACCTTCGCGCATTGAGTACACTCGCTGGGTGTATAGGTGGCCTTCGACACGTCAACATTTAAAAAATTTAATTTAAAAAAAATTCTAAAAAATTAAATATTTTAAAAAAAAATCATACACTATTATTTACCTAACGGATCAATATCATTTTTTTAAATTACCTCAACCCCTTCTATCCCCTCCCATAAAGACCCACTTATCTCCTGCAGTTTTCACACAATTTTGTCTTTTTCTTCCATATTTTTCCTCTCAATCTCCAAATTTCTTCTTGTTCTTCACTCACACACTAATTTTCGAAATTCCACTATCTTCGACGATGATAACCAAAATCAATGGCGTGATTGATTTATGCATGAAAGCTACGATCCAGTCACTCTACCATTCAATAAAAAAAAATATCATTTGGAGGCGGCACTCCAGGTTCTTCCCATATAAGATCTAAACCTATCTTGTAAATTATGAGATTAGATCGATCAAACCGATCAAAAGATTGTTCTTCATTGTAACAGTTTGCTCACATAGTTGGAACAACCTTCAACCTTACCCCTCACCTGAAAAGTAGGAGTTAAGTGTTAGAAGAATGAAATAAGTAAGCGACAAAGTGTTGTTCGTCTGAAAGTGATGTATATTCGGTCACGACCAGTTAATCTGTTGGCAAGATAACATTACGATCTTGCTGGCTGACAACAATAGCGCATCAAATAGGAAGTAGGTTTCTTGCACCCGGAAAAGAGATTCTAGTTAATGGTCAGGTTTCTTGCACCCGAAAGGAACATATCCAAGTTAGTGGGTAATCTGGTTTTATCAAATCGTGGACGTATGAAGGTTTACTCCATACCATGTTAAACTTTGTGAGTTGTTTACATTCTATAATTTACATTAAGTGTTATTGAACTGTCATCATACAACAAACATATCATTTCATACAGCTAGTTGTATCACGTAGCCATGTGGCATTAATATTAACTAAGTTATAGTTGGCTTTATTAATGTTTTCATAGCAAACGAGTAGTTAAGCCACCATATTCCACACAAAGACAGTTATTTGTTTAACTGACAAGTCTTCATCTGTCAGTAAGTTAGTTTACTATTAATCGTTTTTGCTAAGCCAACAACTTGGACAAACAATAAGCTAGTTCCCTTAGCCAACTTGTGATAGTTATCCGGACTCAGCTGTAACATATCTGTTCAGGCTTATACTTGAGAAAAAACCAATGAAAAGTTTAAATTGGTGTATTCCCCTTTTCACATATCGATAATTACTTGCTCGGGACCAACAAGTGGTATCAGAGTTGTGGTTCAATAAGACCGTTATTTCGGTTACACGATCTGCTTGGATAGATCTTTTTGAAAACCTTGCATTCTCAAACTTCATCATATATTGCATTTTGCTAGCATGGAAACAAACTATAATAGGACGTTGACTCTTCTGAACATTGCAATTGACAACTATAAAATATGGAGATTATGCCTCAAGAGTTATCTCACAATGCAGGACAACCGCATGTGGGACGTCATCAAGAAAAGACCAATTATTATACAATAGGAGACCTTCAAGAGCAGCACATGAAAATATGACAAAGAAGACGGGGAAGAATACACACCCAATGACAAAGTGAACTTTACTACTGAAGAAATAAAGCAGCATGAGCTAGACAGTATAGCTGGAGTGCAAAATAGCTAAGAAGATGTGGGACATCTTGAAAAACCTATGTGCTAGATCTGAATAGATCAAAGAGAATAAGTTGATGATGAATGGTGAATTCATCAATGATATGGAGCTCTGCTTCACCACTATCTTGAATGAAATCACCGGACTCAAGGAGAACAAGTGCACACAACGAGAGACCAACTTGAAAGCTCTTTGGGCTCTCTCAGTTGTACAATGAAAGGTGTACATGGTTAACCTCTAGAAAAGAGCTGAGTTCAACGAGATCTCCACCGACAAGCTGCTCTCTATCCTTAAAGCTGAGGAGTTTGATATTGAGCAAACAGAAGAACCTAGCATGGTTGCAGCTTCCGAAGGTGAAGCACTTCAAGCTCAAGTAAAAGGGAAACTCTCTGAGCTGAAAAAAGCAAGCCCAAAAAAATCAAAGTTTTCGAAGTAGCCAGCAAAAGACGCAATCGAGTGTAGTAGTGAAAGCCTCATTTCCTAACTCTCCCTCACGGCTGAAATTTTTTAATAGATGGAGTGAAGAATAAATAATTATTTTAAGTACAAAGTGTAATATAAGGAACGAAAAAACAGAAAATGAAGTTCCAAAGAAAAAAAGAGCAAAGATGAAGAACACTACATCGCACTCAGGTGTCACTACATCATCATAATGTGAAATAATATTATACCGCACTAAGAGAGATTTGAACCCAAAATCTTTATCTAAAGAAAGTCTTGTGATACCTCAATTTTGCTATTTGAGCTAGTCCTCATCGGCGACATAATTTTGTTAATGTGTATACAACTATATTACTAATAATCTAAACTAATATTCATTATAACGATTGAGACAATTGTAATTTAGATTTAAATAATTATTTTTTAAATGTTCATATCTAATTAAAAATGATTGAACCTAAGATGATTAGATATTTTAGAACATATTTAGTTATGCATTTTTATTCAACGAATAGTATTATCATATATATGATTTTGTGAATATTTTAGAAAATTTATGGAAATCTTTGCAATTTATATTTGCTATTATTGTTTCTAATAGATTATTATTATTATTATTATTATTATTATTTTTATTACTATTATTATTATTATCACTATTATAAGTGTATCATAGTCAAAATAAAAATAATTAGGTTGCATGTATATTAAAATAATTTAATTGTCAATTACTTGAGAATAAATTATGTAACGATTGTAAATTCGTTAATGTAATAATCATAAAATAGTATTTAAGCATGTAATACAAAATAATTGCATATGATTTAGTTATATGTGCAATATACACTAAGTTCTGCTGTAATTAAGGCATGATCATTTTTTAGGATACTTAAGCATTTTAAATATTTATTTTAATTATATAATAAAACATGCCCCTTATGATATTATCAGTTGTATTGTCTCTGTATAACAAAAACACCTCATCAAATGCACTTTTTTATACTAAGAGTATAGATATATACAACTAAAATTTTTACACAACATAAATTTACTCATAAAACGATAATATTACTATTATTTGATATAAACTAAAAAAAAATCCAATTTAATTTTGATAATAGAGTGCAATTTACTTTGTAAAATGTTTCCCCTCCAACTAATAGCTTGGCAAAAAGTCGATCTCTAATTCCTATAGCCAACGCGACGTGTAAAACTATACCAAAGTATGCAAAACTATACCTAATATATGATCATTTAGATCTCAAATTCTCATTTTTTTTAATTCAATGTTTAAATGTTGAGATTAATTAATACCATCAAATCATGCATCAAAGCTCAAAACATGCTCAAATCAAGAAAAATTTCATGAATCACATATTAATCCAAGAAGTCTTCACTGACATCTCACTAAGGCATATGAGCAATTTACGACTCCATTTACACCAAACAAGACTCTAAGCAAACAAAACGACCAAAAAGACACGACAAAAGCAACAAAAATAATTAAAATACAAGTAATATGTATAACTAATCCTACCCCCTCTCCAAACTTATTTAAGAGCATAAACTCGAAAATAATTTTGGAGGGAAAATTAGATAAAAGTTATGCGTGTCAAGCACTCATAGATGTGGAATGGTGGATAGTGGCCACTTTTCATCAAATTTTAGTGCTCCATTGGTTGTAGCCCAATGATATGATGGTTTGACAATCCAAGAAATTTCTTAACGTCATGGTGATCATATGCGCAACCTAAAAGACTACCGTACTCCAAAAAATCATGAGATGAATCGACGTGAAAATCAAAAGAATGAGATATATAAAATTAAATAGGCAAACCTTCAAAGAATTCACTTGGTCGATATATGGGTCGACCTAATTAAAAACTTCGTACTCTCTTCATGCTCTTTACATTGAATTTTGGGCTCCTTAGGTACAATCTCACTGTTTAGCTCTTCGGGGTCATCTCCATGTCATTTGAGAATTGTCCCAGCATACGCTGAGCTGCTAATTGATTTGCCAATTTGCTTACTTGCCCCTCGATGGTATTCATTTGCTTGGAGTCTATTGAAATTGTGTTTTCCAAGCTATGATTTTCTATTATGTTTGATCAATGAAATAAGTTTGCTGAGCCATTATCTGTTGCATCATCTCTTCTATATATATCTTTTACAACTCATTGACGACTCCATTAGTGACTCAGACAATAGGTGGCTTGAACATTTGACATAATGGTGGATGATGTGCCTAATTGAATATTCTGTCACACTCATCTATTTGGTGGTGCATCTCTACAATTTGCTGCTTTAAAGCAACAATTTCATACTCTTTTTGACGATGCTGCATAAAGTCCAACTGTTTACGAAGTCCAACTAGAGTATTTTGTGTGTTTAGCCATGACTAACTGTCCGAACATGCAGTACTTGCAAAGAGAAAATTAGGAGATCGGACGCTAGCAAAAGAATGAAAATTAAAAAAAATGCTTGACGTTACAAATCAATATCATGACAATTATCACTGCAATGATAGGTAATAATAATAATAACAATAACAATAACAATAATAAAATTGCATAATTCTGATAGTGAGGATATTTTTAGTATTTTATTAATATTATTGAAATTTATAATATTTTGAGACAAATTAAATAATTTCAAATTTAATCCAATATTTGCTAATTTTAAATCTAACCACATCTTATTGAAATAATGCATTCCAACTTTTCAAACGACGGTGAATGTGACTTTACTGAAAGTAGCTCGTACTTATGGCTCGACGATTACAGCCACGAGAGCCCTTAGCAGTCATATTTGGTGACAGTCATTTTGTTTGGATTAATAGTTTGCCCACTTTTTCCTGAGAGAATAGTTAGCCCACTTAGTCGAAGGAAGTTGTTTCTCATGATTTGGTTTAATTTATAAATTTATTTTATTTTTTATTAAAAATTACATGTGGTATATTAATTAAAAGTGCTATATGTATAGACGGACTATTACATTACATAATATTTGTTTGAATATTATATATATCATATTAATTAAAGTATTACAACACATATAACGGGACAACTACATCACATGCAGTTAGACCACTACACTACTATACAAGATGAGAAATATACTACATCGTATATAGACAGAACTATTACACCACTACACAGGTGAAGAAGCTGCAACGCACACCAACAAATCCATAATCTCTGACTGAGAAAATTATATGATTTTCAATTTTGCCAATTAATCCAAACCTTATTTACAAGTTATCTTCCCCTTAAAAGAAAGATAAACTTTTAAACAACATGGCATTTTTTGACGGAGTTTGGCAAAATCAGGTAAACTTTCTTTACGTGATTTTTGGACAAAATTCTAAGTTGACAGTACCGTTTCGTTTGAAGTCAGTTGGGAGCGGTCCCAATTGAATTAATGCCAAATCCACAATATCCCGCCAGCAGGGGTTTTAAGCTTCGCTGCAAAACCCTAATCCCAAACAATCACTCATCCTCACTTCCACCATCTGAATTCTTCACCTGGAACCCAATTAACTGCAAATATGAGTTTCGCGGCGTTCAAGATGATGCATTGGGCAACCGGCATCGAGCACTGTGCTGCGGGTTTCATCACTCATTCCTCCGCAGATTTCACGCCGAAAATCCCTCCGATCACCGCCGACGACATCGACTCAGACTGGTCCACCTCCAGCAAGCCGATTGGATCGGTTCCCAACCTCATCACTGCCGCCGCGAACGTGCTTGAAGTTTACATTGTTAGAATTCAGGAAGAGGCTTCTCCGTCCCTAGCTCACGAAGCTGCTGCCGAGCCCAAGGGTAAAGGCGTCTTAGCCGGCATTTGCGGTGCCTCCCTCGAGCTCGTTTGCCATTATAGGTTTCCTCTTTAATTATATGTAGTATTTACTTGAATTATGCCTCTCCTTTAACATGGAGATTGGGATTATTGGGATGGGAAAGAATTCAGCTGTGCAATGTCGAAAAGCTTTGTTGTACATTTTTGCTAGGCGTCTGCTCCAGGAAAATCCTGTATTGCAGTGCATGCTGTATTGAAAAATTGTCCTCCTGTTTTTAGTTTTCAGTTTGGTTTGATGCCTTGTATAAGAACTGTTTCTCACTGGAGATGGAGAAGATAAGGCATACTGTGTTTTGATAAGGCATACTGTGTTTTTAGTTTAGTTAATAATTGTATGTGTTCAAATTGATGATTTGAGAGCATTAGTTGAGATGTGACGGAAATGTTTAGAATGGTGGTCGTAGGAAAAATCGTGAAGTTTTTGTTTTGCAACTCTCTCTCTCTCTCTCTCTCTCTACATGAGTCTAAATATGAATCTTAATTCATCAAATACGATGCATGTACCATCATGATTACTTATTTTGTGTTCCATTATCTCTACACAACTTGTACTTAACAAACAAACGAACCACTGTACTTAGGCGCTCCTTGTTACTTTCAGATAATGTAATCTTAACCATGTCAGTTATTGTACGTAGTTGGGACTGAATTGATCTGCTTGAATTCATAGTCTCAGTAAATCTGTATGGTTAATATTAATGTCTTTCACATTAATTAAGATTGTATTAAGACAGCAGTTGTTGTGGTTGAGCTTACATAACATCATCATTATCATACTCAGTATTTTAATCTGGTTTTGGATTAATATGTAGCTTTTTACTGGAGTAGTTTTTGTTAATATTAGCAACGATCCTTTTTCACCCACAATTTTTAGAATGAGTTTTCTCAAGTAATTTGTTGTATGCACAACACTATTATTTGTTATTTCAGATTCTATTTGTGGTTTCGATTTTGTTTAATGTGGTGTAGGTTGCATGGCAATGTGGAGTCATTGGGGGTGTTACCAAATGGAGCTTCTGATGGTGGAAGGAGGAGAGATTCTATTATATTGACTTTTCGAGATGCAAAAATCTCAGTTTTGGAGTTTGATGAATCAATATATGGGCTACGCACCAGGTGTGATGTAATCTTGTTATTGCAAATTCCATCCCCACATGTTGAACAGTTGAAGGAACACAACCCATTCTATGTTTCTATTGGTGGCACTCATATGCATGTATGAGTAGCTCTTTACATTATTTGTGAAGTGAAAAATAGGTCTTTGATTTATGTTTATTTATACATATGTTGCTATATTTCCTCAACATGGACTTGTGAACTCTAACTGTCTACAAGATGAAATGCTATGGTATATAGCAAACCAGAAGCTATGAAGAGTAATTTCAGATTGGAAGTTGCAAACAGAATGTCTATTGTTATTACAATAGGCCTCAACATGAGCTATTATGAGAATGCTGTTTGGTAGTGATTTACTTATAGATGCTTGTACTTCTTCTCTTCCAGTTCCATGCATTGTTTTGAGGGTTCTGATTGGATTCACTTGAGAAGAGGCAGAGAATTTTTTCCAAGAGGCCCACTAGTGAAAGTTGATCCATTAGGGAGGTGTGCTGCGGTGCTTGTTTATGGATTACAAATGATAGTCCTCAAAGCAGCTGAGGTTTTGTTACTGATCTGTCTTAACCTTGTTACAGTTCTTTTGATATGAATATTTTGTTTATTAGGAACATGGGAATATAACTTTTTAATTACAAGATATTTCTACAGTACCATGAACTGTTGGTTGGGGATGATGAATATTTGAGCCATGCGAATTATGCTGCTTTCAAGTAGTAACTGCTTATATCGGTCTTTTTCTTATGAATTCAATTGTGAAACGTGATGTTAGGCTAGCTCTGGTTTATCTGCACCTGCGGAGGACAGTACTTTCAGGGCAGCTGCTGCATCTCGAATTGAATCGTCGTATATTGTTGGCTTAAGAGATCTTGATATGAAGCACGTTAAAGATTTCATCTTCATACATGGTGAGAATTCTGATTTGGTTTTTCTCACATTCTTTTTTAATATAGAATAGTTCAAAAGTCCAATATGCTATATTCCCAAATATTTGTAGTATGCTATTTGTTGCTATAGATTTCCTAATCTTTGTAATTTCCTTATCCATAATTCACTGAAAGTTTTGATTGTATACTTCAGAATATTCACTAAATGGCATGCACCAGATTAAGAATCAGCACTTTCCTATGGGCTGCAGCGCACACATTTCCTTTCTTGTAACTGTCAATGTTTAATTGCTGAATGATGAAAAGGCTTATGTTTGGCTTTTTTCTTTTTTTCTTATTTTTTTTTCTTTCTATTCTGTATTTTTAATTGGTTGCTAATTGATCTTTATTATTCCAAGTTATAGGTTTTCCAATATATGCTTGGTTTGATAGTTTTGATTTCTAATGATAATAAATGGCTGCATTATCCAAATTTATCAAGTGTGGTTCTTTATAAGGCAGTTGGGGAGTTTTTGCATGTAAATTATGTGGACAGACTTTTGCTTGGTTAGTGTTATCGACTTTCTCATCATTGCTGCTCCTTTCATCTCAAGTTGAAGTTGAGCTTCTTGGTTGCAGTGCTTTTGGGAAGTCTATGGCATAGATGTTTTCTGTATGTTTTCCTTCGATTAGGTGGAATTGTCAAAACCTTCTCCAGCCTGGACAATTTGATGCTAGTGATACAGAAACAATCTGTTTTATTCTTTAAGGTTGCACTTACCAGATTTTCACCTTCTTCAGTTAGAAATTATAATTTGGTGTGGTTATGGATTCAATTAAGTGAGAGTGCAGTTTCTAGATGACTCCAACTCAGTGAGATACCCTTGACTGTTGGCAACTAAGTGGTTATCAACTTCTAATAAAATTTTAACTCAAGTTTTTCATTTTTTTGGGTACACCAAAGGTCCCTAATGAGAGGGCCTTTCTGATTTGCTGTAAAGTAGTCTTACTTGTTGCCATTGCTTGGTCTAATCATTGGTTCTCTTTAACTTTTTGTTTTTGCTTTTAGGTCCTCACTATCCAGATTATATTTCTCTAACATTCAGGCAACTAATCCGTGATCTGTTCGTATATGTTTTCTCAGCAACTTCATTTCATTATGAATCAATTCCTAGCCACTCCTTTTTTGAATGATTAAAAGCTTATTTCTCAGGTTACATTGAGCCTGTTGTGGTAATTCTTCATGAACATGAGCTTACATGGGCGGGTCGGGTTTCATGGAAACATAACACTTGTATGATTTCAGCACTCAGCGTTAGTACAACATTAAAGCAGCATCCACTCATATGGTCAGCGATGGTCAGTTTTTTTTTTTTTTTTTTTTTGATCCTCTTACTTTAAATATAGAATTAGTGATGCATGGTTAAACCAGAACCACTGGTTCGGCCCGGAATCAGGGTGGTTCCAGTTTTCGAACCAGAACCGACTAAACGGTTCTGCCAGCTAAACGGTTCTACCGGTCCAGTTATGGTTCAGAAAAAATGAACCAAAAACTAGTGGTTAGCCGCCGGTTCCGAGGCACCCTAGGCATAGGGCGTAGGGTTCGGGCGCGGCAAGCTTTCCGACGGTTATTGCCGGTTTCGGCTGATTTTAATCTCTTTTTTTTCCCCACCCAATTTTATCCCTAAATACCCCCCCTCTCATCCTCATTCTCACCACGCACAACTCTTGTATTAACAAGAACTCTTTTCACTTCACCCATCCTCATTCTCGGCTATTATTTCTTCTCTCTTCTACCTTCAATTTTTCTCAAGTTGTGCGAGCTATTATTACTCGATCCGTCATTTTGTTTGCTCCTACCATTTTGCTCATTCTTTTTTGTTGAGTTACTGCACCTACCACAGATCCGATTCCTGAGTTGTTCTTTCTCTTCTAGTGCTCGATTCGTCATTTCATTGGTCACCTGGATGATTGAGAATCCACCCAAAAAGAGACAGAACCAATTGTGTTATAAGGGAATCATACGATGTACAAAGTCCATGATTTATAGACACATTGACACAATGACAGGTCCACATTTGCAAAGGTGGAGATTAAGGCTTATGGGTTGTGTAGTACGACGGCATGAGCGTCAACCTCCATCGTTGCATATGCCAATCTGTTCTTGTGCCTAGAAATCACAGGCCTCTGCATTAGATAGTTCCCCAACGGATCCTCATGCAAATACAAGAAACTCAAGAGCCAATTGCTCGCCACGACACATTATAATGTCTCGTGGGCAGTTGTAAACTTGTAATTATAAATTTATAATTATTTAGGTTAGGAGTTTGTTTATTACTTAAACTTTGCAATTTGTAACCATTCAATTAGTAAAAAAATATCAATCCAAATATTCTTTTTTTTTTTTACTTATTACTTATTGTTCTATATATTTTAATTTTCGTATTTTATTTTTATATCATCACGTTGATCATATTAAAAAAAAAGGGAAACCGCCGAACCGGAACCGGAGACTGCCGGACCGGAACGGCTAAAACTGGTTAAAACCCGCCGCCCGCCAGTTCTTGTTTAAATTTGTGTGTATATAGGATCTCATGTAATTGTTCCGTGTATGTGGGGACTATACTAAGAGCTTATCATGCCTTAGAGATTCTTTTGCTTTACTTGTTAATGTAAATATAGCATATTTGTGTGGTGTTAGAGGTTTACTTTATGACCTACATCGATCGGTGAGAAAGCCTTCATTATGATGCCTTGGTTATCTTCTCTTTGTACGTTGCTTAGGCATTGATAAATTACAAAGGTATAACATTGAAGTTTGTACACTAGCTTAAAGCAAACTACCCTCGAATTTCCAGACCACTGTTAAATTGTTAATCTGAATTATTACTATATTTTCTATATGATTTTCAGAATCTCCCTCATGATGCATACAAGCTCCTTGCAGTTCCTTCACCAATTGGCGGAGTTCTTGTAATTGGTGCAAATACAATTCATTATCATAGCCAGGTTTGCATCTTTTTGGCATTGCATCTTCAATATCACCTGCTATTCCATTCCTTTTTCTTACTCTATATCTAATGATGCTTAATTGGACAGTCTGCTTCATGCCACTTGGGGTTGAACAATTATGCTGTTCCCGCTGATGGCAGGTGAACTTCAGTCTTCTTTACTATTTCTTTCTGCCCTTTCTTTTCTCTATAATTCGTGGGGAAGGATATATTATCGTTTGATATAATCTACTAGTTTTTTAAGTCAGGCTGTGAATGTACTACTAGACTAACTATTGGTTCATTGTTGACTTTGCCTCTTCTATTGGAGGGCATCACAAAGCACAGTGAGACCTTTTAGGATAGGTGATACATGGTTCTCCCCTCCCTTGTCCCTAAAAAACTGCTTATTGTACATATAGGTTTGTTGATTTTGAAAGGTGATATTTGTAAACACAGTACTTACTGTTAAAAACTTTGACTAGGATGTTTGACATTTCCACCCAGCTAAGAAATTACATTATTTCTAATGTATATGCACTCCTCTTTCAGTCAAGAGATGCCTAGATCTGGATTTACTACGGAGCTTGATGCCGCCACTGCGACGTGGTTAACTAATGATGTTGCTGTGTTTTCTACTAAATCTGGGGAGCTGCTTTTGCTGACTCTTGTTTATGATGGGAGGTTGGCTACTTGTTACTGTCACTTTTCTCTTATTGGAGACATACGGCAGTGCTCTGTATTCATTTTGTTTAACCAAGTCAACCCTTGCATCTAATTTTGCATATTCTGTCTCTGACATGGATGTTAGAAGATTCTTTTGCTGACTTATCTGGCTCAACAATTTTATCTTATGATCTATGGGTAGAGCGTGGTACTGGGAAATGTCTGGAATTTTCTTCGGTTTATGTTTATAGCTTTTCAAATATTGACAGATTAAACCAGTTGCATGAGTGCTGCAGATCTCTTTTGAAAGACTTCCTAGTGACGTGTTATTACTTTTGGTTGGGAGTATGTATAAATGTGATACTTAAGCTTCAAGTGTAGAATATGATGCATAAATATGCCTGTGCTGGAGTAAGAAGCAAGGAAGGAGATGAAATGACACAATCTGGGATGCAACAGAAATATAATTGATAACTCCCTCCCTCTGATTAGAAGGCCTTGGCTCAATTGCCAACTCAAAGAAGATTCCACAATATCCTAACCTATTACATCCCTATGACTTTTATACTATTAATATCAGCAATAATGATTATTAAGCACTACTCCTCCACTCCAAGCATTAATCCTATAACTCCCAAGCATAACTTCTATAACCTACACGACTTTTGGTAACTGCTGCTCCGCTTCCACAAGAGCAATTAATGCGTTGTAACTGTCTTCCAGTCTTCCAAGCTTAGCGCAAAGCCTTCGTTGCCATAGTCCACTGTGTTACAACCACCGCGCTTATACACCATTAGAGTAGGTGTATCAACTCGCCCCTCCTCGGAAACAGCCTTGTCCCCAAGGCTAAAATAAGGAAATTGACCACGGAGATCGCTCTCGTCCATCCAAGATGCTTCCTCCTTAGGCAGGCAGACCACTCCATTGCACCAACACCTGCGGTATTTCTAGCCCATCACAACTTATGTTGCGACGGCCCACTACTTCCTCCGGTAACAGCAAACTATCAGCCCCCGGCATGTCATCAGGCAAAGTTAAACCAACTGGATTTTCCCCAATCGTCTTTTTTAACAACGATACGTGGAACACGGGGTGTACTCTTGATCCTTCAGGTAATCGTAGACGGTACGCTGTTGCCCCAATTCGAGCAATAATTTCAAAAGGACCAAAATATTTTGGGGCTAACTTCCCCTCCGCCGACCAGAATAATGTGATTGCCGTTAGGGATGATGCCTTAGATACACGGAATCCCCAACTTTCAACTGCATGTCACGCCGATGCTTATTAGCTTACCGTACCATCCTTTGTTGAGCTCGTTGTAAATGGACAGTTCCTTCAATACCTCGTCCCTTGTACGCAGCACATTGAGCACAGTCTGCACTCTGACTTCTCCGGGCAAAAATTGTCTTAAGGTTGGAGGGGGTCGGCCATACACCACTTGAAAAGGGGTCGTTCCTGCCGTCGAATGAAAACTCGTGTTGTAACAAAATTCCGCCCAACTCAACCACTTACTTCACTGTTTGGGATGGTCAGAAGCAAAACACCTTAGGTACGTTTCTACACAACAGTTGAGAACCTCCGTTTGACCATCCGTTTCGGGATGATACGATGAGCTCATTCGTAAGTTGGTGCCGGCTAACCGAAAAAGCTCTTGCCAAAATGAGCTCAAGAAAATAGGGTCTCGATCGGAAACTATGGAGGAAGGAATTCCGTGCAACCGCACGATTTCATGCATAAAGATCTCAGCGACACTCTTGGCAGAAAATGGATGCTTGAAGCCAATAAAATGACAAGTATTTAGAAAAACGATCGACCACGACTAAAATGCAATTGACTTATTTCGCCTTTGGAAGGCCCGAGACGAAATCCATACTAATATCTTCCCACACTTGGCTCGGGATTGGCAATGGTGACAGCAATCCAGCAGGTGACTTGGTCTCATACTTACTTTGCTGACAAACCGAGCAGGCTGCCACAAACCGCGTCACATGCTTCATCATTCCAATCCAATGCACGTTTGCTGGCAATCTCCGATAGGTACGATATGCCCCGGCGTGTCCACCGGTCGGCGTGGAATGGAATTCAGCAATCATCTTGGGTATCCATTCTGAATTCGCGGGCACAGCCAATCTTTCTTTATAAAATAAGATTCCCTTAATAAGGGAATAATGCTTGGCAGCTTCAACGCCATTCTCCAACTCAGCTTTGATTGATGCCAATTTCGGATCTTTTTCAATATCATTTTGCAACGATTGCCACTTGAGCCATCTCGGACTTGAAATGGCTGCAAATTCGTAGCTCTCCTCACGACGAGACAAAGCATCTGCTGCCTGATTAAGCTTGCCCTCTTTGTACACGATAGCAAAGTCGTAGCCAATTAACTTA